>JAMKCH010060187.1:0-28184 GCA_023653785.1 Ophioderma brevispina
GTTTGTTTGTTTGGTCGTTTGTTTTTTTTGTGTGTGTTTGTGTATTTCGGGCGTGTTTGTAATATTACACGAGCTCGTATATGCATTATGCGTGTGTTATTGAATTGGGTTTTTATAATTCACGCGTTTAACTGGCGAGGTTATTACACTCTGCGGGTGTGGCACGGTGCCTTAGTTGCCAGTATATGGCTGTAGGCCTACCACACACACAGATTGTGATATTATTGCCTTATGTCTGTACAATTTTCCGGTTGTGCACAACAAAATATACACACAAATGTAACATACACACACAAATTATTATATACAAATGTTACATGCACACACACACACACACAAATATGACAGTCAAATCTTACAATCGACACACACACACACGTACACCACACAAATTATATGATGATGCAAGCTTTACAAAACGGCGTCAATATTTTTAATCGATTTGGTATGCACCATGCTTGCCGCTCTATTGTCTGGCGTAAGCGTGCTTGCATCACCGAGTGGGTGTATCCACCTGTTAGAGGTGTCCAACTTATCAATTGTTCAAAAGGGCAGACGATTGCACGCCTCTATTTTAAAATGTATTGATGACCTCATCAAGTGTTCAATATCAGGATGGTGAAATTTCCCTCGTCCAGGAAAAATTTGCTAACACGGTCTATGACCTCCGGGCTATTTCGGAGGAACATCTTCGACTGATGTTCACAGACCTTGTTACCCAGTTGGTTGGTCCCTTTTAAGCTTATAGTACCCGGTAGTTTATGTTCCTAGATAATACAGTTACAAGGGTCTGCTAAACACAGACTACTGGTTAGTAAAGTATACCTGTGACTGGTTAAGCTCGAAAATGTCTGAGTGTCACAAACGGAGGAATTTTGTAATTAGAATAATTAATATCGGGGATCACGATAATAATCAACGGCTGCTGGAAAACGGCCTCTCCAATGTGAAATAGAAGGGAAAGAGCGTCCAGGTACGTATCTACGCTAATCCATTAGTGGTTTTATGGTTAAGGAAGTCAAGTTAGAGTTATTTTCTTTTTGTTCGAGGCAGGCACTATTCATAATGGACGGACATAAACGTAGCTTTTCCCAGCTCTGCCGTTAAGTCCAATCTGGGACTCCCAATTCTAATACAAATTACGGAAGCACTGAAGGGACATGACGAGTTGACGAGTTGTCGACTTAATTGATGGTTAAAAGATGACATAATGCACGACTGATGAGTTAATGGACGAGATAAATGACGACTTACTGCCGAGTTCCGAAAAATTGTGGGCCAGTAATGGACGAGATAAATGACGACTTACCTGACGAGTCAAAAAATTGTCGGAGTTAATGGACGAAATAATTGATGACTTACCTGACGAGTTCGATAAAGTCAAGTTAATGGCGAGATAAATGACGAAGTACCTGACGAGTTCGAAAAAAAAAATTGTCGAGTAATGGACGAGATAAATGACGACTTACTTGACGAGTGTGACAAATTGTCGAGTTATGGACGAGAAAATGACGACTTTACCTGACGAGTTCGAAAATGGGAAATAGGAAAGGCGCGAAAAAAGAGAAAATCAGACCCTAACCAGGAGGACAAATACTTTTCCGGTGGCAACCAAAGATGAGACTCCGGACCAGGATAAGAGACGTAGGCGGACGAAAGTACTACATCAGCGAGGAAGGGAAGGACGAGAGGAGGAGTTGTTTTTACAATAAAAAATCCGTGTTGCGTTGCCCGCCATTTTTGCTTTAGAAGAAACATGATATGAAATATGCCTCTATGTAGAGATTGTAAATAAAAATGTTATTACCTAAAAATATAAACATCTTTGCAAAGCTTTATCATTGATGAGAAATGATGGAGAGTAAAGCCTAAATATAGTGTGTCTTTTGCTGTTACGCGAGTCACACCGTGTTTTTAAATAAAAATTTTCTTGTATTCTCTTAAATCCCTAAATGACATTTTTGCAACTTTCAAAAATCAAGGAGCGAGCCCCCTGCCTTGTGTTTAATGGGAAAATCCTCCTAGATTAGCAAGGCAAATGCTCCCTCTTTTTTGCGGTGATCGTCAAGTTGGTAGTCATTTTCTTAGGGACGTAAGGGGAAATACATATTTTGATGATAAGATACGGTAGGACGGTAAGTAGTTATGAAAGTAAACATGAACCCAACAATCGTCTTTTGTATAATGTAGTACATGTCATTGAATTTCACGGATTTGGTCAAAGTGTAACATGTGAGTAACATGGAATTACTCTAAGCGCTTATGGTACACTGTCATGTTCTAAAACTGAAATTAAATGGAAAAGTGGAATACGCCACAATATCGCAAATCCATGTTTTAATAATACCACCCGTACCAGATTCTCGTTTTTGAATGGCGCATGAAATGTTTGATTAAAAAGAAAAACAACTCTTTCGTTGATAAAATCTTAGAAGAATGAATGAAGCTTATTCAAAGCTGAATATGTTTTTACTAACACTGTCTAATGTTGCAAAATAACCTGCAAGTGGTAGTTTAAATCCGCGTATTAAAGACAAGGCAGTACTTATTATGATTCTGTAATTTCATACGTGCGTATCAAAATTCCGACTTGAGATCAAAAGCCTTTCCCGGTGAATATCCCAGATTTTAAGCGTGATATTGTGCACCATGATCAATACAGTTTGACCTCAAACATTGTTGATCTTTGTTTATTCTGTCTGGTGTAAACCACAATCAGCTGTTTAGTGTTTAAGATTTTGAGATGTTCATCGTTTGTATATGTCTATTTGCTCTACCCCCCGACCGTCATTCTTACCCCATCGCCCCCCATCGACTCCCTAACATCCATCCTCTCTACACATCAAAAACAACATTTCCCTCGCCCTCCCAAAACCCACTCCCCCCTGTTCACCCCCCAGATCGAAATCCTCTTTCTCTCTGCCCTCCTCCTTCTTTCTTTCCCTTGCTAATTCTCCCTCCACACCCTTTTCTTCATTATCTTACTTCAATCGTTGTAGCTCCTCATGCTCCTAGATCTTGATCTTCACCCATCTACCTCCTTTCTATTCTTTGCTCTCTAGATGAATTTTCTGGGAGACGGTATAACAAATTCCTCAAATACTTCATTCTTTTCATCTATTGGCTGTTTCTTTTACATTAAAGCAGGTTATATGAGAATTGTACACACTTATCCCTGATTTATAAGTTAAAAAATTTATTTCACATTTTGATCCTCTCGCATTATCGCTGCTCATCCTTTAACACTTAACTGCATAAGGGGTTGCACTTCCGTTAGTGCATAAGGGGGGGGAGGTTCTAGGGACCCATTCATTATATAACCACTTTCCCAAAGGAATTTTTAGTGAAATCCACCACATGTTTGAAGGATTCAAAGCCAGTCAACAATTAAGAAATAAAACTGAAAAAAATGTCAGTCAGAAAATTAGGGGCCAAACATTGTTTTAATTTTGGTCAGAATGTGCGAAAAAGACACTAATTTGTTTTGCATTTCTACGGCACGAATCACCTAGACTTTTGCTGATTGCTTTAATTGGTGAAGGATGAACTATATGTAACATATTAAGCACCACATAGAAATGTCGCGTGCATTTTATTTTTTTTAGGTTACTTGTATAATTACCATCGGTTCCTACAGTAAACCGCTATACGAGGTATATAAATGATTATGGACACCAATGGCCTTACTATACTATACTATAAGATTTTTGAAATTATTTACTTTGTTTATGTCACAGGTGTATGCATATGCAAATCAGATCACAGTAACTCTATAAGATTTTAATCTTTGTCATGGGCACTTCCGTGAGTGCTAAGGGGGGGGGGGCTCCTAGGGACCCATGACTAATTAACGCAAAAAAGGCGCGATGGATTTTGAATGTTTTGCACCAATGCAAGCGCAACTAAAATGTTAGACAAATACAAAAAAATATAAACCAAATATATTTCAGCGTGAAAAAACGCCAGCCAAAAAACCAAAAAATGGGTCCTAAGGGAAACCCCCCCCCCGTAGCAGTTAAGTGTTAATGTTTTATTAAACAGAGAGGGTTGTTCTTTTTAAATCAATTGAGAAAATATTTTGGATTGTATGAAACAGGGCACGTATATTAACACAATGTAGTCTGAATTGCATTGATACAGACAAAAAAAACACCAGAGAGTAGAGATTTGAAACACCAGGACAATTTATTCTCTGGAATAACACCTCAAGCACGTGTGAGTCACTGAGTAGTCATCGCCGTTTCCTGACGAACATTGATGCAATTGAAGAAAACAAATACGTCGACCATAGGGAAAACAGTTAATTACACGAATACAACAACTAACCCCCCAGCACCACACTGCAAAGTTTTCCACTACCAAGTGATGGATACGAGCAAAGTAGGAGACGCTATGGACAATCTAATGAAAATGACGTCATACAGAAGAATCAGGTCGGATTAAATTACATGTTCCTCCTTAACGTCAGTTTTTAATTTTGTAGTTAATTTCGAACAGTATTTTTACATAAAGTATCATGCTCCCCAAGTACCTTCAACGTTCACTATTACAATGACATTAATTTATGATCTTAGTTCCATCAGGTATGCCTCAAGATGTTAAATCCAGTTATCCAGAGAAGGGGATAATTGAGGTGGACTTGGCAACTACACTTGTGGTCAGCGCAATGGACAAATTATTCTTTGAATACGAATTCGGACTGGAATCAGAAAGTGATGAAATCGAAACCGAGAATACAACATTATATGATGTAACGTTTAGCGACTTGAGTTAAAACAAGTCTTACCTGTTCGCGTCCGTGCCTTACACTCTAAAGCTTTGGTCCATTCAGCGACATTCAGACAGCGTATGCCAGTAGCACGTTGCCAGGTAATCATTTTTTTACCGTGAGGGGGTAGAGCTCAGTTCTGTTAAAAAATTTATATTAGTATTTACATCTTTCAATATAACTTGACTAATAATTACCACACAGAGAATAGTAGGCCTTTAACCCTCGTATACATGAGCCCATTTTTTGAACAAAACTCGGGGGGGGGGGGTACACCCCCCCTGTGATTTCGTTACTGAAAACCTGATTCCTATAAATTGGGTACAAAAGGAAAGCGTAAGTTTTCTCTTTCATTGGTACCAAAATAAGTACCAACATCCCCATTATGACGTTTCACCATGGACGTCATAGTTGAGGAAGTACGAAAAATACTGATATAGGGTGAAAAATAATGCACCTGTTAACAACAGCTGACCAGCATGTTCTGGGTGTATTTGCTAAAATGCACTGGTGAATGAAGATATTGAAATGCGCCAGCAGGAATGATGTTTATTAGCTCATAGTGAATACATGTATATTCCAAAGCATAATAGCTTTGTGCTTTACTCTACCAGAACAAAGTACACTGTATAGCGAACTCACTTGTAGTGTTATTAATTGAACAAAACAAGAATTTATAATTGTGTAAAGTCAAACAGATTTCCTAAGCTTTTGAACCATAGCAATGACCACTTTCTGGTTTTTATTAAACTATGATCAGCAATGAAAGACTGAGCTAAATCATGAATATAAATTCAAGTGAGATTTGAAGTATATGAAGTATTGTAGTTGTGGGTTTGCTACTTAGAACTCAAACCGCCAAAGGAATTGGAGTTTTTTCAGTTTTTTAGCTTGTTTGGCAATTTTTATAGCGAATTACAGTCTCATGTTACATGCATATCGCAAAAGACAATTCATCAGCTCGCTTTACAAACTATTGACATGCAAAACGTTGACCCTTCTTGAATAAACAATGAACCTTTTAGCCTATTTTCCCCCCCCCCCCCCCCCCCCCCCCCCAAATATTTTGGATAGGAAGCACAACACACATATGACCCAATTGATTTTTTTTTACTTCTGGTTAACCTAAGGGGAATAATTTGAGCTATATTTATAAGATTTAGAGAAGTTCAAATATTTAAACCCCATGGGTAACCTTACCCCTCTCCGGGGACACACGCAGCAGCGGGTCTCGGCGACATTCATAGTTGCAAAAGTTATAGTTTTCTCTGAGTTTTCCAGTAGTGGTATCTCGGTCGTTTGATCAAAACCTTCTGGGCTGCAGGTCTATCCTGACCAGTTCCGTCAGCCGATACTATTCCTACATGTCTGTTTTGCTTGAATGTTGCATAACACGCCTTTGTAAACTGTATTAACATGATTTAGCAGAGACAACCAAATTCTGGGCAGGAATTTGCAGTGGCTTTTCAAAATACTTTGATTATATGGTATTATCTGCCAGCCTAGAGCCAAAAAGCCCATCCCTACAGAGATTATTAAGTAAAAGGGTGTAATTTTAGCTTGGGCCACTTTCACAGGATAGTCTGAGTGGTCCAATTCAGCCAAACCACTGTGTAAGGTATAAAAAAGATCTATTTTGTAGGGACATACGGGGGGAAAAAAATGAGTTATATACACGTTGGTTGCGTAAAGTTTGGCGAACGACCACTGGTAAACCATTAAAACAGCCCATTAATTCACCACTGCCAACCCACTGAAGACCGTGTGATTATGATGATTTTCATTTCAATGTGACTGTTTTTTATGATTGTTTTGTAAAGAACGTTTGAAAATCCCAGGCTTGATGCAATGAGTAGTGGGGTAGAAGCTGAGGATCGGGTAGTGCCACTTTAGCCAAGTTGGAGTTCTCAGAAATGTGAACAAGGCTACTTTTTATGATAGCAATCTCAAAAAGGAATATCTCAATGAATTTCAAATTCGTTTTATGAAAATATCCCGATTCGGTATTATAGATACATACGAAGTTGAATATTGACCATTGGTGAACCACTTTTGGTTTATCCAGGTTCTCGGTTCCAAATCATTAGCGGCGTATTTTTAGGAGTGATAAACTCGGTTTTTCTTGTGGTGGCTGAGCGTGTTCTACGGAATATTGTGGACCTCAGAAGGTGTACACTGCTGTTTTAGACGTTATGAGCTCAGTCAGAAGACAACTCTACGGACACAATGGGAAGGTACCCTGAGATTTCTCTACGACCTTAATATGGTTCGTCTCCTTTCCCCACACATACTACTGGTCACAAGTGATCACCCATTTGTCATGTGCAGACGTTCGTCCAGCCCTCTCCTCTGACCAACACACAACGCACACCTCGGGTTCTTTAAATCATGTGTTTTATAAATCTTTAAGGACTTAGTTCGTTAATTAATTATTCATGTCTTTATGAACCCCTTCGCCACTTAAGGAAGTGGTCCAGTGGATTTCCAGAGTGGATATGGCGGCACGCGACTCATGATGTTGAAGGTTAAGGTGCTCGAGCACAGATGCGGCACAATGTGTGGTGCATGTTGTGGTTTTTTAGGGCAAGCACTTGACCTCACTGCTCGTCGGACCAAAGCGATATTCGGGTAGCTGTTTAGGGGGAGCATATTTACAATCAAGTGCTGATCTGATAGGATTGTGAGCTGCCGGCCGGGATTCCCGACCTAGGTGAAGCGATATGATTGTGACGATTTCCTGATGGCGCCAGCCTAATAATAATAGGCAACAGCGCTGGATCTTGATGAAAGGCGCTTTAAAAAAAAAGCCAGTGTTGTATTATTATTATATTATTATTTTTAAATCCACCTTATGCGTTCATCCTTTTTCTAAACTGTCACGAAAAAACATTAATATTCGAGTACTTCTGATGTGTGTTAACCCTTAAATGCCCAAGCTTTAAAAAAAAAAAAGAGAAATTCCGTTAGTGCCGAGGTGTGGGTCCTAGGGCCCAAATAAACCAACTTTCACATGATGTTGTGATCATGAAAACTTACACAAGTAAATTGGGGTAACTTACAGGACACTATCAGTGATTTGAAAAAAATTATTGAAATTTTGCAGGAAGAGCTTCAAAGTGAAGGATAATCTGTAGAATTCTCATAAGTACCCTTTCCGCTGTAGAATTGACAGAAAAAGAAGGAAAAAACGGCAGTGTTTCAAAATACGATTTCCATCAATTACGTGTTGTAGTAGTGGCCGTGTCAGGACAGTAGTGCCTAAAATATCCGATTCTGTCCTTATTAGGTTGCTTCTGGTCCTTATCATGTGCATGGTATGTTGGATACCTGTACTTGTAATACATGCAAATGCTGATTTTTGATGATTTTTTCGATTTGCTGATTTAGCAAATCACTGATAGTTGTCATTTAAGACCAACCAGACCGATTAATTAAAAATGAAAATCGAACTTTGAACTTTGACATATGAGGGCCAATTGAAATGTCCTTAGGCCCAAGGGAGGGGGGTTCCATGGGACCCCCACTAATTAACTCATTAACGGCTTGGCCGATTGTAATTGTTGTGGATGAAAAGAAGCGCATTTAAAAGTCGGACAATTACAAAAAACATTTCGGCCCGCAAAAATACCACGCGTAAAGCGGCCAGCGCGGAAAACAAATTTTGGGGGGTCATAGGAACCCCCCCCCTTGGTCATTAAGTGTTAAGGAAATAAATTTCAAAATTTATTACTTTAATTGTTTAAGTAGTAAAAACATCTCGATTTTTACAATCCTGTTGGTGCCCAAGGGTTAGTATTGCTATACCACATTGATATAATGTGCAAGCTAGGCGCAAGCAAGATATTCACATACCGAGTGTCCAAAAATGTTATGTCACGGGTACAAAAATAAGTTTGAATTATAAATAAAAATAAAACTGAACAAATTCAGTGTGATTGTTGGAAAAATTCCTATTCTTTTCTATTCTTCGCAGATGTTTTCTCTTGGGATACCGGTTGATTTTTGCTATTGAAAATATTCACTCAACCCCTCTTGTTTTCGTTTATTCTGCAAAATGTCTGTCGGATGCGGTTCGCTATTTTTTTTTAACATCAACGGCTCTTAGTCACATCAATGCTATCGATATTCAAAATATGTAAATTGTTACTTCTAATGGTTGTTTCTAATTTGCAGAATGTACCACACTGGCCAAAGTATTGCCAACATGCAGAAAAGGCAATTTATATTCACAAATTGATTAAAATTGTATCAGGAATTCTTGACTACAAATTACGTAATTATTTGTCAAAAGTCGGGGTTGTCAAACAGATGATGTTTACCAGAATCAAGTCGTGCGAAAAAAAGGTTTAATTGATTTTCATTACCCTTAATATGGCGGATTAAAAAGACGCTGGCTAATGATAACTTACCGATTGTAATCAAGAAGGAATACAGGAGAGGAGGAACGCCAAATATGGCCTACCAAATAGGGTTTTTTCCCGCCTTAACGAACCTCTTTACGAGTTTGTCAGGGGATACTTAAAGGTTGTAGGGAGAAAATTGGTTGTGGTTGTATGGACCCGAATGAGATACTGTTCAATAAAAGATTGGAGCACGTGCACCACCGTTGGACTGGGAAAATTTCATGGCAAGAAAGAGAGGGAAGGGTCACATGATAACCTGAAAACAACTTTTAAATGGCACCGTTGGCATTGTGCTGTATGTCATGTATAATGTGAACGCGGTAAATTTACACATGATTTACGTATAAACCACGTGAGTATCATTTAAGAATTGCATTTCAGGTGTTTCCGAATTTCTCAAAGATTTCGAAGACACTGTCTTCCATTGAATTTATCTCGTCCGGGTCCAAAACCATCATATTTTCTCCCATAAAAAATTTAAGTAAACCCTATTGAACCTACAATCCATTAAGTGGCTGTCTTGATAGCCATGTCTTTGTGTCTGTGATGCATTCCTTCTGGAGTGCATCGACAATTTATCGTTTTGCTGTTTCCTTTATCCGCAAATATTAGGGAACGTGCAATCAAATCAAACGTGTTTTTCACTCTCTTGGCTGTTGGGGGATAACATATTGTATGAAAAACACAACTTGGAATTTTAAATATGATTGACGTGGTCAAGATCCATGGTTTATAAATTTGAATGAAATCAATTGGTGATTATGGAATTTCTTTTCTGAATGTTGCAATACGTTTGGCCAGTGTGTGTAGAACAAGGACCGATAATTACATGATCAGTGTAAACAAACACTCCCGGTGTTCAAAAAACACATTGCGACATTTGAGGATTTTACATTGAGCTGATTAAACGCATCTTCGCGCTTGAGACAAAAGGAAATGTACCTCTTTCATTTTGTGATGATTCATTTCTAAGAATAATCACTCAAAGTTTTTTATTTCAATATCATCACATAAATCTTACCAAAAGACGCAAAAACAATGATATTGAGGAGGTGAGATGCTCGAGAGAGGCCAAAAGGGCAGATGTGGCTCATCCCCTAACCTAAGAAGTTTCATACAAAACCAAACAAATTGCACACATACACGTAACATACACCAAACAAGACATGCCCCCAACAAAACTCATTCATATTCAGCACGAGTATAGATTTGAATTGATTTCAAAAACACTTAGTATTTTTGGCACATTTTATATTATTGTCCAAATAATTCCTATTTTGGTCCAGAATTTCTCACATCGCGATCAGGAAAACTTTTCCTGTTATATTAATACTATAAGTGTGGGCCATTTCTGTATGGTATTTATGTATTTGGGAATGTTTTACAAAGTAATTCCCAATAGGTTTTTGGTCAATTGGTCAGGTTGTTAGGTTTTGAAAGCAAACAAAGGTAATAGGCAAGGCAGTATTACTTGCCAAACGTGTAATTGGGCAAATTTGGCAAACTTATTTTTTAAATAAACCCAAATTTTTTGTTTTGAAAACTAACAGTCAAGTGAAAAATAAATGATCTTTATAGATCTAGCACAATATGCGGTTTTCGTTTACTTTGGCCTTCGAATGCTAGATATGGAAGTAGTATACGCCATGGTGGTGTAGTAGTTAGTCGTAGCAGAGCTAGAAGTAGCATAAGAGTATTATAGTACAAGCAGTACTTGAACTACTGATTGGATTGATTACAGAATACAGTGAAATAACTTTGATGTCCAGCATGCTTTAATTTGAGTTTGATGACAAACTTTTTTACTAGGAAGCCGCAATATCACCTCTGAGAAGGGCCGAAGATGTCTCCGATACCGCTAAGAATCTGGACGTGTGTAAGTGTTAAGAATGTTGAATTATTTATCAGTGTACACAGCAAACGGAATGTTGAATGGTTGAAATATCAGTGTCCCAGCCAACAAAATGTTGAATCTTTAAATCATTTATACAGTGTACCCAGCCAAAAAATGTTGATTATTTAGCAGTGTGCCCCGTAAATGAGTGTTTGAATTATTTACAGTGATAACCACTGCAAGTTGAATGTTTAATTATTTTCTCAGTATACACAACCCCCCAGCCCCAAATGATGAATTATTGTTTAAGTGTACCCAAGAAAACGAAAGTTGAATTATTTATCAGCGTTAAATGTCGGCCTGTCACATAGTGACGTATCGACATTTGGGACTTTTTGGAGAAATTTAGCATACACATTATGCATTTGTTTTGGCAACTGTTCTTAACCAATTCACCCATTTCAAACCTCAAAATGACTTACATTAGGACGAATATTAACTTAATAATTATGAAATATAGGCAAACTTAAATGAGTCCGCATCACATAACGACGTATTTGTCGAAAACCATTCTGCGCAGGGTCATAGCACCGTATCTGCTTTTGAGGTATTAGCCGTTTCACATAGTGACGTAGTTGTGCGACGTATTTTCAGTCCACGTCGGAGTTGCTATTTTGTCGTGTTTCACATAACTGACGTACTGCAGGATTTTATTTACCGTTGAAAATCGCTATTTTGTCCTTTTTACATATGACGTATTTGTTTTAAAATTTTTTCACATTTCTAAATATGAAAGTTGATTATTAACGAGAGTTGCCCCCAGAAATTGGGGAGAAACTTTAGTCTGGAGAAGACTCCGCATACGGAGCATTTGTGTTTCTAAGGACAACTAATCGGATTCGGATCTAGTGCTGTTCCCAGCTTGCATCTTTTTATCGAGTGCAATTTTTTTTTGTAATTAATATTGCTTTGTATCCTTTTTGGTGGCTAATATCTTATGGTGTTCAGAATTGTATAATATGGCATCGAAACAAAAAAGATTTAACTGAACATTGTATATAAATGCATTTCAGTTGAGTGTAGATCTATATTGAAAATACAAAGTGAATAAATTTAACTTACTTATAGTAGGCGATTTTCTCTAGGTTTTAATTATAAAGAATAGATGTTTTGATTACATTATCGCAAACGAATTTTGAATGTTAAATTATTTATCGGTACAAGCAAATTATTGAACATATACAAGGCAAACACTGACCATGATGAAAACATGTTAAAATTTTGGCAGAGTGTTCTTATCCACGTTTTCTGTCGGTTCTCATAAATTTATGAGAACAGTTATCAGAGGTTTAAACACATCAGCAAAACGTTTTACAGATGTGTTCAAACAAAGGCAGTAATACTCATACTCAACATGATCCAGTGCGTGTCATTCACCAAGTTTGTTAGACTTTCTTAAAAAGCAAGGTCGCCTTAGTATCTTGGAAACAGATTTCATTACCAAAATAATTTTCTTTGCTAAAAGTTAACGAAAGGGGTAGGGGTTCAAAGGCAGCCAAAGCACTCCGAAGGGGAAAAATGCCAATTTTAACACAAGCATAATTAACGCTTAAAAAATAAAACGCAAGTAAGCATTTTTCCAAATTAATATAAATAATGTAAAAGTAGGTTTCCAAGGGCTACAGGCGCACCTCACACTGCAAATCTGTTGTGTACAATGGGTTGATATTTGAACCAATGTTGGTTCAAAGATTATGTAGGTCTAAAAATCTTTGTATTAAACCACATACATATGGCCATGAGATACCCAAACATATGCAGTGCAGATTTCATTGATAGATCGGTAAGAAACCGAATCAGTTTTGACTATTAATCCGCAAGGTATTGCCCAAACCCCACTTTTACCCCCCCCCCCAAAAAAAAAAATAAGTGCACGTATAAGAAAAACACGCGATATAGGTTGAATAGAAATAAAACAGTGGCAAGAGCTGGGTAAATGGCAGTATAATAATTCTACTGTAGATGTTAAAACAGCTCTTTAGTTCTAATGTTGTTCATTTTTTAACTTAAGATCCAATATTGAACAGAGCGGGTGTACCTTGATTCACGTTTTCTGTATGAAAACCGTATAACATTATGACTCTACATCATTTGTACTACCATACGCATAGCTAGGTCGTGTAATCCTCGCCTCCATATATCATCTTTTATCACATCAACAAAAAACAAATTAACAAAAAGTACAGTTGAAAGGTTTATATTTTCAAAACATTTATGAAACCAGAGGTTAACATCTTTTTGCAAAGTTTTTTTAAAACGATAATGAACAAAATGAAATGTACCGAAATTTCAAAGGTTTAATGACCATAGTTCTCAAACATTATCTAAATGAATGAAAATTGGGCTAAGTGTTTCACGATTTGAAATATTTAGTGGGGATTCTTCAGGTTTTGAATGAAAAAGGGTCTTTGCGAAGATGTGTCCAATGTTCTTACAAATTAGACTCACTAAGATCTAGCACACTTGTAATGTTACCAATTACAGTGATGCTAATGATCCTTAGCATCAAGGTTAATTGGGTTAACATTAAACGTGGAGTATAAACTATAGATATTGAGTGAGACACCGTTAAAATAAAAATCTGACGCCTTCATGCGTGTATCAAAAAGAAGTGCTACCCCCAGTCAGCTTTACCAAAATGAACTTGGTGATTATAACAATTAAATCAACTTTAATAATAACATATAATTCTTAGATAATAAACAAAACCAAGGAGAGCAAACGAAATTAAGACCCATAATATTATTAAAGTAAAATATTGTATTTTTAATAGCAAAAAACAACGTTGGATCACCAAAGATACAGACGTCAAAGTAAGCCAACTCAAGCGTAGAGATAAAAAGCTCGACAAAGACGCTACCTAAACCAAACGGCCCTCGTTACACAAGTCCTTGAAGGCCAAATAAGTCTTAGCAGAGACCAATCGATTGAAGTTGACCATCTACTAGAATACGAGAAATCACTAAGGCTGGGGACCAAATCAATGAGTTTTGAAAGAAGACTATCGTTACTGACCTTTTGCAGAAGTTTTCATTACAGACACTGTATCCAGGAATTAAAGCAATCACTTTATAACACGTCCTATACGTGATACGATACTTATCACACCATTGCCATGTTAATTTAAATACGTACAGGCCTTGCCTGGGACCGTTTAAACTGCTTGGACGGGGGGGGGGGGGGGGGGGGGGGGGGGGGTGGGGTGGGGGGTTGGTTTTTTGTGGTTGTTTTGGTTTGAGGGGGGTTGGATGGGGGTAAGGGGGGGGCGGTGGGGGGTGTTGCGACAAAACAGAAAACCAACAAGAATAGGTCCAAGACCATTATACATGTGAGTATCTCATGACTGAATGATACTTGATCTGTTGATGCAATGAGCTTTCAAATGATCACATAAATGTCATTTTAACTGGGATGGTTTTAACTTCCCATCTAAAATGTTTTCCTTCTTCTTTGTATTTTGGTAGATGACCACTCTAGATCTTCTGAAATACCCCGAGGTGACCCACATTCTGACACATCAACGCCTCATACATCGATGTGAGTGTTATGCGGTTTAGAAGTCTCATAAATGGTTAACAATTATCAGGAAATAGATCTACTATAGTAGTTGTTAAAATCCCTTGGCTGTAACTATGTACCCCACTTCTCCCCACCAATACACTCGCAGTTGGATTGCACGTAGGCGCATTATCACGCCAAAATATGCGCGCGCGTAATGTCATGTCCAAGTGATTTGACAAACACTATAGATGATGTGACCTATGACGTCACTTGTGACATTCAGGACGCCCTCCTGTTGTTTTCTGGCACGCAAAATATTACAGTAGTTTCTGTGACAGACCCATAAAATCTGGTTATAAATTACTTGCAGAATCTTTCCTGATCTAAATTGGTCACAAATGCAGCAGGTAGCATTAGCTTAATATGCTTGATAAGAAAGTATTATTAATTTAATTCGAACAAAAGTTACAGCAAAAAACAGAATTTCCCATGCAAAGTATATGGAGGTTGCTTTTTCCGGCAGTTTCGCTCTTACACCAACAGGGGGCGCCATAAACATAACAAATTCCCTCATCTATAGGTAGGATCTTGCCATCAGAAACTATGTCAGGGGCCTTGGCTGGAGAAGCACACCATTCCAGTTTTAAGAGGTGTCCTCAAGGAGACTGATGAATGTCAACTAAAAGTGTATCCTGTTTCAGCCGGAGAGATCGTCGATATTCTCTTTCTTGAGGCAATCTAGAAAGTTAAAACGTCTATTAACACTGTAGTGTATAGGGTGTGGGTCCAGTCCACCCAAAGTTGTGTTTTTCGCGTGCCTGTCGAGACAAATCAAATATACAATGTCGTTTGGCTAATTGTAACAAGTCCTTTTCGTGCGCTGATTCAAAATTGGTTTTGAACCTTAAACGTACTTTAAGACTTGCTTATAATCAATAGCTTTGTTTTCTTTATATGCTCTATGTTCTTTGTATTTTTGTTGCCTGGTTTTGCAGCTCCTTAGTGCAAATTTGTTTTGGTTTAGGCGCTGATAGAAATGTTCGATTGATTGATGATTGACTGTAGTAAGCTTTTCTTTTTTTTATTTTAGCAATGTAAATGCCATGTATGTTTCTCATATTATGAGCCACATTATGGAAAACGTCCTTCAAGAAGGTTTTTTTTTCAATTTTTGGCAGCATTTTTTTGTCACCACATAAAAAATTGGTTTTTGGACCGCATTTGGAATTGGTACAACATTTCATTTTTTTCTTTATGTGGTCATTGTTTATGTACCCCATCATGACCGGGATTTTATCGATAGTGACAAATTGTAGATGTCAAAGAAAACAGAAACAATAGTAAAGTCTATATTTTTTGAAGCTTATATGATATTGTAAATTTTAGTATACCATTTCCCAAAAATGGCAAGATGTCCTTAAACCTTGTAGTATTATGGTCTTGTCATGTTGGTTAATATCATCAGGCGAATGGTCAAAGGGAAAAAGAAATCATAAATATTTTTTTCAATTATATGGCTGATTTCAAACGAATTGTTCCTTTTTCTATGCCTATGCTCTATATTAAGTTTGAGTGAAAGTGAAAGGCTTTATTACTTCTATTGTAATTTGAACACTTTTGTTACAGGGTTATAAAAAGGAGAATGCCTATATTGCTGCACAGGTACGTATTATTATATAGTGTGATAAAATTCTCTGATAAATCCTTCAATTCTAATAAAGAGTCGTTATTAGATAATCATACTTTGGAGGACATACGCATCATGATTCACCAAACATGTCCTAATGCCAAGACTGGAACGACATGTGGCGGAATGATATGGCAATACAACTGTCGAACAATAATCATGGTAACAAGCCTGGTAGAGGGCGGCAAGGTAAGCATTGCATATCTGCAAGCGTGAGATTTTGACCACCACTCAGGCTCCTGGGATCATAGGTTGGTAGCAACCGTTCCAGAAAGGGCTATTCACCTATATTGAGTGCTGCACAATAGCAGTAGCTATTTATTCCGTAAATGTTTATCAAAGGATAGAAGTGCAAATCTGGCACACCAGTCCTCTCTGGTCTTGTGGTTAGGTGCTGACCTCACCATACAGTGGTCTCGGGTCCGAAATCTCGCTATTGCCTCTTTTAAAATATATAAAAATTTCATTACTGTTTCAGGTTAGAGAGAAAATTCTAGTCTCAAAAAAAAATAAAATAAAACATAAATAAAAAAATAACAGCTGCCCTTTGAGGTTAGTGAGGGAGACCTGCTCCTGGGCATGGGTGGTGGTCTAAAACTACCGGCGTGCTATTATACTCTATTTGTGGATATAGCAGTCAAATGTAACTGGTCTTGTGTGTGTTTTGTTCTGGCAATATAAGTGTCCCAATTTTTTTGCCTTACCCCTAATAATAAGTGATATGACATTAGTGGATAGTGGTGGTGATGTTTGGTGAAGTGGTATGTAGTGATAGTAGTGGTTAGTTGTGGTATTACGTGATGGCATACTATTAGAAGCAAGTGGAGCATTTGTAGTATGAAAGTGCCATGGTCCGATCCTAATATCCCGTTTTCCATAACCTCGTAATTTTCCCGGAATGGTCAAAATTTTGACCTGCGAAAAACTCTATTTTCTCATTTACCCGTGAAATGCAGGCTAAGTGATGGTTGGTCTGGATGTTTATTAGCTAAAATGTGCCCATTTGGCAACAAATATTAATTTTACACGGAACTCGTGAGGATTACAAAAACACATTATTAGCTCTCCCTACAAAATGGGTTTAAATCTCGGCGCCGACGTTATAGAAGGCCCCTTAATACAATTATATTTAATATGCATGTCGTTCAAGTTTTAAAGAAAAACTGCCATCATTTTATATAGATCAAATGTGAGAAGTACTGGCCAATAATGGAAAGCTTCACCCCTTACGTGGGGGGGGAGGGGGGAGAGAGGGGGGATTAGACCGTCACCAACGCAAAGAGACGGACAAGGTGTTTAATAAGTGCGTGAATTTGCGGTTTTAAAGGTATGCGATAAATCTTTAGATGTATTACCTCTTTGTTATCCCCTGGCTTGAAAATCAGGTGGATTTTGCAGAGCGCGCATGTCCTTATGTATGTAAGTTTGTATGTATGTGGTGATGTGTGTGATGTATGTATGTAGTATGTATGTGATGTGTATGTATTATGTAGTATGTAGGTGTTTAGTATGTATGCGTGTGTATGGTGTGGTGTGGGTGTGGATGTGTGTGAATGTGTATTGGTGTGTAATTGTTTTGTGTTGTTTTTTGTAGGATGGGTGATCGCTTTTAATTAATATTATAACATTGAGTCAAGTAGTAAGGAGATTTGAATAGGAAAAATGATTGCAAGAAAAAAAAGTTTTTTACATATTTATATACATAAAATATGCTCGCGATCATGGCAAGAAGTGCAAATGTGGAAGTGTTTGGTAACGGAACGTTCACTTACCTGTCAAAAATTTAAAGATATATGCCCTCCATTCCCCGATGTCCGCCTATGTTTGAATTTGCATTAATTAAATACCAATTTAATACCATTGCAGCATGGTGTTTGTAAAAGGTCGTTCAAATGTTACCCAGCTTTATCTCTTTCATGAAGTTCTAGTCTGGACACTCTTGGCAAGTCGACATGATATACCTAGATTTCTCTAAGGCCTTCGATAGTGTTTGTCACACATTATGACTTCCCACTGCAGTCATTCGAGATTCCCCGCTCTGCAACTTCTCCATTGGTTTCGTGCTTAACTAGTAGGAAACCGGAGGTTTCTTGATGGGATATTCTGATTGGTGCAGGTGTGCGTGTGTGCCTCAGGTTCAATTTTGGGTACCAATGCCTTTTCTTTGTACATCACGACATGCCCATTTTTGCCCAGAACCCACACTTTAGCTTCTTTTTGCAGATGAAGTCCAAGTGTTGAAGAATATGCGCATGTGTCTGATTGTGACTAAGGCAAGTTGCAGGGATGCGCTCTATACTGGACAAAATTGGGACCTTCATTTCCACACTTCAAAATGTCACATAGCTCTTATTACCAACGCCGATGTAATTTAGTATGATTATAAAATGAAATGGGACTGTTTAGACTGTGCGATGCTGGCGGGGTAGGGGGGGGTGGGTGTTAGTACGATTAAAGACCTTGACCTTGACATAACCCACTCTTGTCCTGAAATGATCACATAAACATAACTGGATGTAAATGTCACAAAAACTGTATGATGAAAAAAAACACAAAAGAGCTGCTGTGTTTAATGCTCCTCAACTGTTTCTAGGACATTTTATACTGCGTTGTACGTCGCATGTGGAATGTGGAGTTGCCTTATGAGGGCGGAACCTCCAACGTAACATCAGTATTGTTGAAGGAATCCAGAGAAGGGCCACAAAATTATTCTCGGCTACCCGACAAGTGATTAAAACAGAACTTTGATCTTTCTCTTCTATCGTCCGCTCTTATAGAAGAGAATTAATGACCTCAGTGTCTTTTTCTGTGTCACATGTTGTTGACTAAGTGTAGATATTTTGTGGTTTTTAACTCGGACAATCAAACCGTCCCACCACTAGATCATCTTCATACCCCTTGCAATTGACCAGTCCATGTCTGCAAACGAGTCGACACAAGTCATCTTTCGTTCAACTCATTGTTCCATTTGGAACCATCCCAATTATTATCAATTGTCAACTCTCTCGTCATTCAAACATGAGTTTTGAATCTACAATCAATTTTGCCGAATCCTTTGATCCATCCTGCCTTTGTTTTGGACCTCATTTTGTCGTCGTCCACGGAGCAGAATAGTTATGTTCCTTGTTTGGTTGTCTATCCTCTCCCTCCCGATTTGTCTGCTTCTAAGGGCTAGCGCCACCTGTTTTGCTCCGCATGATTCACTGGCCTTTTCATTTTTTATCCTTGTTGTTATATATGTGCAATTTTTATTGTCAATCATTTGGATTTGGTAATTGGAACGTTAGAACACTGCAAAAGGACGGTCATTGGGAAACTCTCCTGGAGGAAGCCAAATGTTTGATATGACCATCCTGGGTCTATGTGAACCACACCTGGAAAAGAGACCCTCATAAATAAAGAGAATTTTAACGTATCCTACTGTCTAGCAGAATGACGGCATCGGCAGAGATGGAGTAGGGATCGATATTCCCCAACAGCTTCTCCGTGTTTTTCAGCTATACGCCAAGTCTCTCCAAGATTATCACATCCAAATTGAAATATAAGGTAAGGCAGAGTAAACATCATCCAGTCTCTTCCCCCACTCTGAACACATTGGACAGGGAGCGACAAGTTCTATGACACCCTAGAGCTCCACATACAAGAATCCTCAACCTAGGGACAGATTACCAGGCATGACCCCATTGGGTAATATGGACTGGAAAATCACAACGAGAAAACTCCTGTAATTCTGTATAACACTCCAAACTTGTTGTATCATCCCGTCTTCCACACACGAGTGTAGAAAAGGCACATGGACATCTCCATTTTGGCAATATAGAGGATTGACTTCATCATTACCCTACTGGACAACTTGAAAACCTTTCATGACTGCAGCTCTACTGCTCAGCCGATTCGGTTCCGACCACAACCTGTGCCTGGCTAAGTGAAATTTATACCTACCAAAACCAAACGTTCACACGTTACCCAAAATATGACGTCATTCGATTTCAGCGACCCCCAATTGCCCAGAATCTGTGCAAAGATAGGTGGTGCCTTGGACCCACTCCTCCAATTAAGACCCTGATGTTTGAGGGTGATGCCAACTTCAAGGAACACCAATCAATAGAGAGGAAAATGCCGATCTATTCCAAAGGCATACCAATGGAGGAGAATTACTCATGGATCAGACAAGGGACAACCCGTCCTATGCAGTAACGTCAAAGTCAGAAAGTGGAATCAATAAATAAAATAAATAAATGAGAAATCTTATGCGTTTCGTTGTTGAATAATCAAACCCCCATCCTACGTACTATTAACATTAAAAGAACATACGTGAATAGCACAAAAGCAAAAGGTGTCAATTTTTGATGGGGTTTTTGTGTGTGGTATTGATGTTTCCTTGGTTTTCTGTTTGCTTTTCGGTGTAGACGGAGATATACGCCAATCAACAATCCGAAGAAAACGCTTTCGCGAAAGATCCATCACTGCCATATACGGGGATGGCCGAATGGGCGTGCTGAATTTGCAGAGTTCCGTGGCTGACAATTCTTAGAATCACGCCAACGCTTGCAATCCTCATGACGCGGACCTATTTTAGTCCGATTGTCAGGTAGTAGTTATGATTCGCTTTCTTGTAAATATATTTGATTTGCTCGCCTTGTGTTAAGTGGAAGGTTGCATCTAACTCAATATCTAAAGAATTAGGGGAATGATGCCTAATGACGGAACAAGACATAGCTTTTATTAACAGAGAATTGTAAAGTTGTAAGGGAGTATAGAATAAGATCAATGGCGTACCACGTTGGCCACAGCGGGGCTCGAACTCGCAACCGGGGCGTGTGTTCGGGCGCTTAAGCCAGCACCACAAGAGGCTGTATAAGGCCAATAAAAGGTTCTTTCACTCGTGGAGCCAAAAACAAGCGGAAATTAAAAAAGGAGATTTGCCCTCTATATTGTCCTCAAACAACAAATGATAATCAAAACCCGTGCAAACCATTTTCTGCTGTAAACAACAGTTTGCGATCACTTATATTTTTTTAAATGACGGTTTCAACCTCAAAGAGCATTTTTGTTCCATTAAAAATCATTCGGTCATTGGCTGCTACTTTTAGTCATGCTAGAAGTCTTTAATTTGTGGATTCAAATGATATTCTTTTATGTATATCCTCCGTCTCTTTATAAGTTAAGGAAGAAGTACGGGAAGGATAATTTTGGCTTTCAAAAAAACAATGAAAACATTGCAATGAAAAAACAACACAAAGCACACACTCTGATGTAAATGGAAATATGTTAATATTGTTATTTTCAGCTGGCGTTGGACGAACTGGAACCCTTTCATTACCTTGACCCATGTTTGACGATGGCCAATCAGAAGGAAAAGTCGGATGTTTTAACTTGTTTCCGAAATGCGAAATGACGCACCAATATATACAAACAGAGGTATAGAGAGATATCCTGGCACACTGCACATATGATATACAGAATCATGACATCCCTATATCACTTACTAAAACAGAGGCAAAAAATATCTACACCACTCTCCAACATAAAACACAAGGTAACAGAGATCTCCCATATGCCCCACACATAAGAGTGGGTGACCAGCATTGTGTCGGTATCCCGCTGGGGCAAGAGGCATTTATACCATGGCTACCCCATACTATGACGTAACCACAGTGTATGATGGCCATTCTGTAAGGGTAGCTTAAGCGAGCTAGGGGCTCGCAAAAGATTATCCCAGGGGGTCAACATGAAAGTGGTCCCCATGTTTGTTTGAATTCATACCAATCTGTGCGTATGATCACGGTATTAAAAATGTATAGTTTGTACTTTCTCAGAATTACCCCCCCCCTCCCCCCGCCCCCCCCACCCCTAACTCTCCTTCTTATTCTACTTGTGATTACATTACAAATTCTATAGACCTTTTCCACTGAAGGAAGCGTTTTCTAGCAGTTTGACCCCTGTGAACTAAATTTAACTTTGACCCCAGAAAAACCAAGATGAGAGTATAGAAGGTTTGCGGCTTATACCTCCATAGAGGAGTCGAGATAGTACAACTATACATTTTTTAATCCTTGTGAGATCATACGACAATTTTGGTATGTAATAACAACCTTGGACCACTTTTCATTTTGACCCTGTATAATCTTTTGCGGCCCCTAGCCTCCTTAAGCTACCCCTACATTGGCCCTCATACATTTTTGTGACTGCCTAGTGTTGAACCCCTGTAGCAGTGCCTCTTATGCCCCCCCCCTCCCCTCCCCCCCCCCGCCCCCCAGTGTATACCATAAGGCTACTTTTGTGGTCTGGCCTCCACTATATAAAACCAGAGGTATAGTGCTAGCAAGTTAAAAGATTTGCCTGTACCATCCTACACCATATTACACAAAGTAACGCCTGTCAACTATTCATTTACATCTATAACATGAGCGATTACAAAATTCCTTTATCATAGAGTTCAAACAAAGACAAAGGGTCACTTACATATTCTCATCAAAATAGGGTAAGAGAAATAAACACTATTTTATATTTGAACACTCTAACATTATATAACAAATTTAAGCATTTCTTTGATCAAAACCCGTTAGAAATGTAAGAAGTTTACATGTTTCCAATACTAGTTTGTTGCTATTTCTTGGTATAAATGCAGAAGAGGAGTCGCCTTTGGTTATTTAATTCATTTTTCTGAGATTTTAAGTCTTTTCAAAGTGCGACTAGATTTTTTTCCTAGCATCGTGCCCTTCCAATGATTATAGTGTGATTACTGTTCCTTGACAGAACATAAAAACTCATCACCACCACCTTTTTGTTTTGAAGAGACAGTAGGACTGTAACAAAAGAAAACAATCTTCGTCGTCGTTTCAATTTCAAATTCATCGAGGTTTTCTTTCTTGGGCACCCAATCAGTTGCCAAGATATGGCTAAATTGCTCTATTAGTGAAAAAAAACGAGCTGTGTGGATGAAATTATTTTTTGGAAATGTAATATGCTTTCTCTGGATTTGCTTAAGCTGGTCCCCTCTGATCAAACCTTTAACGCAGTTTATAGTTACGTAATTTTTAATTGTTTTTAAATATTTATTTATTTGTAGTGTTGTTTACCCGCTTGACCCACTTACGCTGAGCGTTTAGTTTCGTTGGTCCGTCCTGGTTTGTTATGGAGCTGTTTAACCATATTATAAGTAATCAATAATAATAATAACATCCGCGATTTTATTCATTCTGAACGTATCCTTTATCCAGGATATCATATACTTTACGTGGCGTGGATTTAGGCCACCATTCTTGCATCGCCACACATGAATATTGCAATTCATAGATTTAAAGGGACAGAACACGCTAATCTTTAGTTTACATATGTGATAATTATGTTTGAAACCAATTCTCAACATTGATGAATGCATTATTATTAGCGTAATTAGAAGACAAAATCGACTGATGGGCGCCTCCATTTTTACCAAATCTCACGCCATAGTGACGTTTCGGCCATATCGCGGCCACTGCTACGTCGTGTCTATATTTTGGTCCCATTATTACTGTCCAAACAAAACAATTTACTATTTGAGTATCGAACATTACATGTCTAATAGGTTTTGGTATGCCTTTGAATCGACGAATATCATGTTATATTCCAATAAAGAAATACTACTTCCAGACTTAAGCCTTCAATACAATAACGAGTAACTCCCTTACTTCCGATGTAAGATTTTTACCACAGTACCACGATGAAGAGGAAAGACAATAAGTCCACTGTCCCGCATCACCGTTCAGCTGGCCAATACAAATAGGGTGATTCCATTGAAGGTCTCAACTCTAATTGATTCTACGAGGGGAATTTCACGTGAAAGTATAACATGTGGCTTTAGGGACTCAAATATGAATGTTCTCTACCCGATGATTTTGCTGAATAGCGTTTCGGGTGACATTCAGTCCCGCTTTTAAAAACTTGATACAATGAATTTTGTGAAACACACTATATCATCCGCTAAACTTCTAACGGCCATCACCACCTGCTTTATTTTTGGTAACATGACCGCTCCCATCAACCCCGTGAGAAAAAGGTATCGAGATTATCGCCTTTAATCCGTTCTTTGACGTGAACCAGCCCACCATTCATTAGCCCCTTGCGTATTGTCATCGGTCTCAGTTCAAGTTCATTTCCAGTTCAGTTTATCAGGCATACCATATCGAACGTACAGAATGTATAATACGTTATTATATAATCATAACATAAAAAATCAATTGCAGACTGTTAAGATGAACTGGTGAGGGATATTATATGCTAGGACCAGTATGGACAACCCATAGGGCTTACTGTTTATTGCTGTCCCTGTAATACATTACAGTCATCTCTCAATATTGTCAAAATGATACCATTAAGGGGGGGGGGGGGATATATAATATTACATCGGTAAATATACATAAAAAATAACAGAGACAACAAACAACAACAACAATATACTCAACTATACACAACACTTGACGGGGATACAGGAATTGGACAGAAGGCAGATTTTCTTGCCCAAAATCAGTTGCAAAGAATAGTGCTAATTGCTCTATTAGTGTGAAAACGAAACTTTGTGGGATGAATCTCATTTTGAAATTGTAATATGCTTTCATCTGGATTTGCTTAAGCTGGTCCCCTCTTATCACACCTTTAATGTATTAAAAAAAGAAAAAACCTAAAAAATTTTTAATTTTTAAAGTATGTATATTGTATTTGTTAAAGTGTTTGTTTACCCTGCTTTGACCCACTCTAACGTTGATCGTTTAGTGGTGTTGGTCTCGTCCTGGGTTTTTAATGGAATGCTTTTTAAACCATTATTAATAAAGTAATAAATAATAATAATAAAAATCGACGATTTTCTGGCATTCGAGACGTATCTTTATCCAGATATCATAATATGAACTTTGCGTTGCGTGGATTAGGGCCACATTTTGCAATCGCCACACGATGAAATTGCAATTCATAATATTAAAGGGACATAACAAACACCTAAATTATAGTTTACAGATGTGATAAATAATGTTGGAACGATTCTCAACATTGAGGATATTACAATTAATGAATTAGCAATTAGAAGACAAAATCGGGAACTGTGGGCGCATCCTTTACCCAAAAATCACTCACTGCCATAGTGACGTTTCGGCATCTCGCGGCCATTGCTACGTCTGTTCTATAGTTTTTTCCCATGATGACTGTCAAAAACAAAACTAATTTACGTTTGAGTATCTAACATTACATGTCTACCTAGGTTTTGTATGCCTTTGAATCGACGAACATCTGCGAGTGATTATTGCCAATAAAGACATAACTACTCACAGATAACCTCAATACAATAACGAGTAGACCTCCTTCTGGCAGTGTAAAGATTTGAACCACAGTATCCAGATGAAGAGGAAAGCCAAATACATCCCACCTGTCCCCGCATCACCGTCAGCTGGCTGCAGATAGCAAAATAGTGTGATTCCATTGAAGGTCTCAACTCTAATTTTGATTCTACGAGGGGAATTTCACGTGAAAGTATAACCTGTGGCATTTAGGGACTCAACTATGACTGGCTCTACTATACCCCGATGATTATATCGTATAGCGTTTCGGGTGCATTCAGTCCCGCCTTTAAAACTTAGATATACAAGGACATTTTGTAGACACACTCTATCAATCCGCTAAACTCTTCTCACTCATCACACACCTGCTTTATTTTGTTGGTAACATGACCGCTCCCATCAACCCCGTGAAGAAGCAAAAAGGTAGCGAGATGATCGCCTTTAAATCCGTTATTGACGTGAACCAGCCCAACCCAGTTTATTAGCCCAACTTGCGTATATGTCAATCTGTCTTCAGTTCAAGTTCAGTTCATAGTTTCAGTTTATTCAGCATAAACATATCGAAACGTGACAGAATGTAACGACAGTATATGTAATTAAAATACTGAAAAATCAATTGGACTGTAAGAAGATGAATAGGTGAAAGATTTGATATGCTAGTACCAGTAATTGACAACCCGAAAGGGCTTATGGTTATTGCTGGCCCTGGAATTACATTACAAGTAACTAGACTAAATTTCAAAAATGATACAAGTAGGGTGATATATAAGATAAAATAGGTATTAATAAGAGAAAGAACAGAGACAAACAAAACAAAATACAAACAATATATCTACGCTAAACAAACACTGAAGCGGATACCAGATAATTGGACAAGAAGGACTCGACTTTTCAACTGTCTAGCTGAGGATGTATAATCTAAAATTACATAATGAGGAAGCAGAGATTTAGAAGAGGTAGAGGGAAGAAAGGGTAAGGACTAGAGATAGAAATGGGTTGAAGAAAAGGTGTGAGGAGAGAAATAGGACTTGGGGAGGAGAAAAATTAAAAAGAAATGTACTGGTGATGAAATGTTGATTTTTTCAGTTGGCTTTGTAAAAGTATGTTTGTTTGCTAATGTTGTGGATGGATTCTGGAAGATCATTCCAGAGCTTTGCACCGTGATACTGAATAAAAGGTGCTTTCAGAGGAAGATTTGGGAGGGGAAGATGAAGTTGTCGGCTTGTCTGGTGTTATAGTGTGGATTTGCTGGTTGTGTAAAGTAATGCTGTTGAAGTTCGGAGGTAGATGATTGTTGTGATAGTCAAAACATGAAGAGCGCTGTTTGAAGTGGTTGAGGTGCTCTCATTTAAGTGTTTTCAGTGAGTTGAAATAATGGCAAGTGTGAGTTCTGGGGGGTTGAGTTTGTGAAAGTGCGGATGGTCCATTTCTGTGTGATGTTAGTTGGTGAGTCGTGATATTGATAGTTGGGTAGGCCCAGATAATGTTTACAGTAGAGATAAGGTATGGGAGAACTAGGGTGTTGTAAAGGATTTATAGTGTAGTCTGGAAGGTGGTGTTAGCTCTGTAGATTGTACCAATTGCGTGAGACGCTTGGTCGTGACAAGTTGATGGGTTCATTCCATGTTCAATTTGTCGTCGAATTGTGATGGCAAGAAATTTGGTTGAGGGTACCTGGGAGATTGTCTGGTTATCTATTGTTAATGTTTGTTGGATAGTGTGTGTGTAGAGAAAAGCATGTAGTTGTTTTTAAAACATGAGAGAAAGTTTGTTAGCCCGAAACCAGTCAGTGATTTGCGAGTTCGTGATTCATGTTGTTAAAAAGTGCATTAATGTTTTAGGGTTTGAAAGCAACAATGTTGTGTCATCTGCAAATAAGATTAGTTTTAGGGTGTTAGGTTAGAGAGATTTGTTGATGTCATTCATGTAAATGATGAACAGTAGCAGTCCCAGTATTGAGCCTTGCGGGACGCCAAAGTAATAGGTTTGATGGTTGATGCGGTGGAGTGTACGTGGACTGATTGTGAGCGGTTTGTTAGGTAACTCCTGAACCACCCAGGGCTACTCACGGAACACCGTAATGATAATAGCTGTGAAGAAGAATGCTTGTGGTCACTGGGATGTCGAAAGCCTTGGAGGGATCCAGGAATACCCCCATAGTGTGGAGTTTATTTTTTTAGTTGCAAGTTGAGGTTGGTTGTTAGTTCCGGGTGCCATGTAAGTCGAGCGTTTGGGCCTAAAACCGTATTGTTTCCCGACAAGAATGTTGTGCTGTTGAAGAATGTAGACAGACGTGTACATGACTTTTTCAAGTAGTTTTTGAAAAAGATGGAAAGAACAGAAATGGGCCTGTAAATTGAATGTTATGTGCATCTTTGTTCTTGTAAATAGGAAATGACTTGGGCTGATTTGAGGTTGGATCTGGGAAAGTTTCCGGTGAGAATATTGATGGTTAAAATGGCATCAGAGGCGAAACGAAATATGTTGATCATATGATTTGTTAAGCATCCTCAGGATCTATTTCGGTACCCGCACTTTTACCAGATTTTAACAGGTGGCGAAGATTTTTGTGCCATTTCATCAACCGTAACTGGATTCAGGAAAAAATTTGGGTGATGTG
>JAMKCH010060188.1:0-14780 GCA_023653785.1 Ophioderma brevispina
AATCGGCCAACCGATTTTAAGTCTCTCATCCAAATAGGCGTACTTCTGCCTCTAAAGTCCAATGACACCAAATAAACGTTTCCTGAAAGCCTGTTTCTCCGTTCTTATAACCATAGCAAACATTGAGCAAAAACAATTGTTCACTAATTTTAAATATTTTTTTATTCTGAATGTATGGTTTTTTTTGACTCCCACTGTAATAGTCCATGGCCTTATGGTCTTCCGGGCCTTTGGAATTTTATTTTGTATTATATGCTTTAAGGTTGTTCATATGATGTGATTAAACAAAAAAAGTGATGGTGCCAATTTTTTCGAGATGTTTTTCATTTATTTTTTATGCATATTAAAAATGACGTCATAAATCCCATATCTAAATATGTGGTAACAATTACCATTTTCCTTTACCTTAAGGGTAGAAATTTAAAAATATTCTATTTTGAAATATTAAAGAGACCCCAACCAAAAGTATTGTATTAAAATAGGATATGTGGCATTATATGGTCATAATTGTATAAATTTGCATATTATTAATTTGCATAATTGTTTATGCAAATTAGGTACTATATATAAGGCACCATTCAGAAAATTTTCTGATGGATATTCCCACTTGTTCACTGTATCATTTACTCTGCAACACCGTTTTAATCTTTCATGCAAATAAATATGACGTATATTTTAATAGGGACCAATATATATGTCGACGTTCTTGACAGAAATTTGCATAATTGCCCTCATAAAAATGTTAGTAAGAACAAAAGATTTTTGTTTCACATGATATGTCCGTAAATATTTGAACCATTTTCCAAATTCATAGGCATTGGATTTTAAATCAGCGTAATATGTTAAAATTAGTAATGCAATATGATTGAAACGATGGATAGTGTATATAGTCAAATTATAGTCTCAATCTTTTGAGTTTAATTGTATACCTAACTTCAACAACTTATAAATACACGTTCTAATGGTTTGGCAAATAATACTTCATCATGTATTGTCATTTGTTGTTCCAAATTGCTTTCGTTTAGTTTTGCGTGTTCATAATTATAATATTACGATATGTGTGTTCGATTGTTTTTGGTTCTTATAGGCAAGACAAGCCAAAATCGAAGAGTGGGAACAGTGACCTGGTCCATATAATCCCCCCTTCCCTACCCCTGCAATAAGATCCAATGCCACCAAGGATAGAGACAATAAACAGATGGTACATTTTATACCACAAGAATATATTCTTCCACTAAGGTCTTGAAAACTGATTAAAGTTCCTTTAAGTGAAGGTCTCAACAAATTGCAATGTGTTATTTTGTTCACAATTCCTTCTATCGTTTTGTTCTTAAGGTCCGTCAAGCAAGAACAAGAATTGAAGTCATAGATCCAAAAAACCCTATCCCTTTAAGACCATGACAATGTAGCCAGGCCCTGAAAAAAGACCACGGTAGAGAAATAAAAATGACTATATAGGGTGCATTATATGCCAAACACATACAATAGCCCACTAGTGAAAAGTTAGAAAGAACATCAAAACTTCTGTAGATTTGTCGACACTGGCAAATAACGGTGATATCGTGTTTTGATGTCATAAGCTTGAGCATGTTGACCTGAAGACAACTCATTTGTGTACAACAGTGCAACAGTTCATGCCAACTGTAGGAGAACAGTTGTTTCCCTCACATCAACAAAGCTTTTGAACTAGCGAATCAAGATTTGAGAAAAGCTGTATTCGCAGCAACGTAATGAACTGGTTATACCAAAAATCTTGGACGACCATCAACCCCATCATCACTAGACTTAGATCCAGGACCTCAAAATGAATCCATCCACGCCTTTCTCGCTCATTACAGCAGTTACACAAGATTATGGTTGCTTTTTCTGTCAAACCCACAAAGATCAAGAACCCTTGCATGCAATCCCGAGGGCAAACTGAGGAAGCCCAACTCTGTGAATACGTGGATAACTGTGACAAAGATATCTTCAAAGTTTACCTTAGTAGTGCTATTCAACCGATGATGCCCTATCAATTTGGATGGCCAAATACCATCAAACACATCTGACAAAACATGTTGATTGGTACAGTACTCCAATTACTACAGACGACCAAGCTGTCAATGAAATGAGATTGCTGGCACAGAAAATGATTTTCCTAGATCCTCATCAAGAGGTCCTCTTGAAGAAGGACTATCCTTGGTCAATGGATGATGGGCAGTCAAAGTCTTACTTGAGCATATTACAGCAACATAAGGATATGATGATTTCTTAATGTGTCGCAAATACGTCAGAGCATTGATCACGATAATATTGCTGACATCCACTGTATTCCCTTCTGCTTGCCACAATGAGCCAGAGACCGATTTTGTATGACTGCTGCCAAAATGCGGCTATAGATGCTGCTGTTAACTGAAGCCGATGTTGACAATGCCAATGAGAATAATTTTCAAAAGGCAAAGATTGTACGCAAGAGCATTCTGGGGTCACCAACTTGGAAATTTTGATGTAACGCTGGGAGCAAACCTTATTTTTTGCAAGAAATCAATTCTTCTAAACTTACATTTACTTTGGTTTTGGATTATTTCGTGAGTGTCAAATGTTTGGCTGGCCGCAGAGCGCAACCAAATTGATGTTTGAGGAAAGCATGCCTTATTTGCTCAACCAAATTATGTACCAAGTGAAAACGGATCGCAAATGCGTATAAACCCAGGCAGCACCCCGATAAACCCCATGTCGCAGCAACAAGAATAATCCTTTGCAGTGGAACTGGCGTTTTGTCCACCAACAACAAGGAGCAAGTTAAGTTTAGATTACTTTCACAGTGTTGGGTAACATCGTTAGAAACTCCGCACGCATCTTGAAACCCAGCTAGCTCATTGCAGTGTTGAAGTTCAATTCTGCTAAATGACGTCTTTTGTTGTTCCCACCCCGTCCCAAACCAGAAGATCTTCATATTCTTTTCTGCAACAGACAACTCTGATTTTCAGAAACACGCCCTGAGGCAAAAAATACCCTCCAGCCACACCATGGTAGTTTTTCCAACGGCACCTCTCAACCCAGTAGTCCAGTTTAACAGTGAATGTAAGCGAAACTGCGTCGGCAAAATCTCTTCAGCTTGGTTCTCTACTAACTGCTGATATATTGACGTGCCATGTTCCTGCTAAAGCAAACCTGCATGTGCACAATATGATGCAGTTGCCACTGTTCCCTCAACAGGTATAACAGACCTCGGCATTGAGAAAGAGATTTGACATGGGAAGTTGGGCAATCGTTTTCTCGGACAGGCACAGAGCCGCAAAGCATACGCATGGTCAGTTATTAACCTCTGCAAAAAGGATCACAAGTATACCACAAAATGACATCTGTTGCTATGAGCCATCTGCTTGCTGCTCCTGCCACATGAAGTGGATACCTACTGCACCATATAAGGTGGCTGTGTTTGGAAGCAGGAACTTAGTCAAAATGGACAGTTTTTCGTTTTTTTCATTTTTAACGGCATTACATGTTTTCTTTCCATATATTTTAAAGATACTATATAATTTATTTTTTCCTCATATTTGTTATTTTTTACTTTTACTATGTTAAACATTTTTGACCATGAACAATCAACATGGGCGCTGAACGCAAAAGGGAGGTTATTTCGCGTATACGCAATACGCGTCGTGCTATTCGGCCGCGCGCGCGGAGTAATGAGCGCATTAGAGTAACGTTTTGATGCATCGATTCGATTTGACGCACACCCATGGTAACTTGTTATGCAATTGTACAAAATGGTTTGCTCCCACCACGGTGAGTTGCTTTGCAAACAGAATGGATTTACATTTCACGATTTGAGCCTCATAAATTGTTGTGAATTTGTCATAAGGACCAGATTGAAGCAATTTGACTGGTGCAGAAGCAAGTGTGAAGGATAAGAGATGAACGCTTGTTGTTTGGCATAAGGCTATATTTTGTAGCGGAAATGGGAAAATATTTGGACAAAATGGCGATTTTTCTCTGTGTTCACTTTCGGCGATAACTCGTGATTTTCGGTTCCCAGTTTCTCGAAATACATATCAGCAACAGGTAAGAATAAGAAATGAAACGCATCGTTAGAGCATATCAAAATCTAGAGTCGGTATTTTTAGTTTTAATTTTGGTTTAAAAATCGTGATTTATCTGTCAAACCTTTAACAAATCTTGGCGATTTGTCCAAATTTGAAACACGCGGTTTTTGGTTTTTTGGCAAATAATTTGATAATAGGCAGAATTTGAAAAAAAGGGGAGAATAACGACCCTAGAAATATGACTCTGAATACAAAAACGAACAAAGGCCACATATTTTATACATTTCTATATTTTTGTATAGGAACCAAAAAAATGAGTGAAAATCTCATTTTATGATTCTCAAAAAAACGTATTTTGGGGGAAAAAAGATGTCAATTTGGATCCTTGAGTCATTTCCTTCTCAAAATTGTCACTTTTATATATGTGGAAAAACAATTAAGAAGATACGGCAAAAAAAAAACATTCATTTGAATTCCTGACTTCACAGCCACCTTAAAGCGGCACGAAGGATCAAAGCAGTGGTATTATGGAGAAAGACGCAAGACGGTTGTCCTTTTCGACACAATTGTATGAGAGAGCTGTAAAATTGCAGATGCATACGCACCAGCCTTGGAAATCTATTCTTTCGAATTGGTGAGATGCACACACAGCAATGGCCTTCATTACGAGCCTTGGATATTGATTACAGAATTGCCTTGATGACCATATGGAGCCGATTTGTATGGATTCCACAACACAACGTCAGATATTGGACGTTGGTCACATGAACGAGCCCTCAACTGCCCATACTATCACAATCATCACATCCCCTTAGTGAATTCATTTAGCGGCATTGTCTACGGTCAGAAGTAGCCAGTCTATATACTAAACTTCAAGTTGGCTGCATCAGTGACAACAAAGGATGTCAAGGAACATCGAGATAGTCAGTTAGATGATCATCACAAGCAATTGCTAACTTAGTATAAGGATGTTTCTTTCAATTCATTCTTTTCATGACAAGCTAAACAATTTGGATGCCAATATGAAGCCATCCCGCCCTGCTTTCAAGTTTGTTTCGAGACTATATAAATTTGTGGCTTGGATCCGGGCATTCATTCGCGCACACCAGCACGGAAGGAGACTGGAATTAGCACCTAGAATCTATGAGAGCACTCTGTAAGTACTTCTTCGCACTTGACAGACAGAACTATGGCACGCAATGGTTCCCTTGTCGTATCTCAGATGGAAAAATTGGAAACAAGTGATCCCGATATCTATGTAAATTTGTTGATGCAACTTGTGGGTACAAAAAATGAAGTACGAAATATTTCTGTGTCATAGGTCCAGGATCATGCATTGACCAGTAACAAGATCAGAGATTCTTGGTGGTTTGAAAGGACAGCCATGGCCAGATGGTTTTTTGATTGCGCCTGAACTAAGTCGTTTCGGATGAACTAATAATTTGGTGGTATGTCTCCACAAAGGTCACCACATGGCATCATGACTTGTCCAGACGCCCAGTGGAACGGTATGAGCACAATGTCATCAAATTGAAAGAGGTCCTGCAAGTGACGATCCGTTCCTCATAGAAGACGAACTCATGAACACAGTAACTACAGCAATTATGCCAAGTCGGTAAGTAGAGGGTGTATTGCAGCAAGAGCATATTGGAGAAGAGCGTTCCAAAAATTTGTACAGGAACGGCTTCTTCAGGAAAAAAATAACCTTTGGGATCAATGAAGAAGGCAAATCTTAAGTTACGGAAGTCGGCAGCAACTCTCTGAAACGCAAAACGGCCGCTCTTAGCAAGCACTCACGATGACAGAGCATTATTCAGCCCCCTTTCTTGTTTGTGACACTGTTGCGTCCATCCAGATAGTGACTTGAAGAATTACCTACAGTTCGAGTTGCGGAATATCCTCGCTCAGTCTTCTTCTCTTGTGGTACCCTGCGATCGTGTGTTGCCAAGAGGTAAGTTTGATGGCATCTTGGAAGGGCTTGCCAACCAACAACGGACGATATGGCACAACCCAGTCCAAGCACGAATGGAAGGGTTACATCTTGACGTATGGCCGTGGTCGCAGGCAATAGGGAGACCCCTTCCTGGGTGGAAAAACTGTAATACCTTGCCAATCACTGTTTGCATGTCCTTGAATGCAAACCAAGCTTTATGAAGTGCTGATTATATTTACGCTATGATGTTCCCAACTCCTGAAGGAATACACGCAGTTTGCGGCAAGTGGGAGCTCAAGAAGGCATTTCTATCCGATATCTCCGATGATGCAGTAATCGAAGGTGTCTCTGGAAGCAACTCTGAATACCAAAAATATCAAAGGTTAACTCTCTATCTGGCAATCGACACACAATTTGACCGAATGCACGGAATCTGATAAAACAATAGTGACTACACTTGGTGAAGAATCAAATCAAACAAAGCTTGCATTAGATCACCCGTCGTCAAGTTTCCTCAGAGGAGGCAGACACTAGAATGCTTCTCACGGCCTTGCTGCTGTCTCAGAGAGTGTTAATCAATCTGTTACAGAGCCCCCGGATCCAGATGTATTCGTTTCTCTCGCTTCGTGGTGTTACAAATTTGTGTCCTGCACACAACGTCGAACTGTTGAGTTAGGTGCCCTATACATGACGCCTAGGCATTCAAAGAGCTTCAGCACTTCTGCTTCCACGCCTTCATTGGGTAACCAGACCGGCACGTTCTGTGGAAAATCAAGATTTCTTGCTGGATCAATGCAGAAAGCTGATGAAGCAATTGTCACCGCATTTGGCAATTGGGAACCCCCTGATATTTCAGTATGCTGACAATAATCTGGAGCGCTACTTATGCCAACTGTATGTTCCGGGAACATCAATCTCTTCTGTAAATGCAATGCGTTGGTTTCTCTTCAGTAAGCGTCAATACATTGATGAGAAGCTGCCTCTACTAAGGAAGCCCTTGTGGAAAAGATCAGAAGAGCAAATTAATTCACAAGTGGTTTGGAAGCAATGTGGCACTGCATCTCCAATCTACCTATCCCACACCAACTTTCTCATGGATGGCAATCTGGTTGATATAGGGCTACTTCCTATTCCAACTTCACAAGCTTACCTTCACCCCGAGCTGTGTTGCAAAACACTTGTGAAATGTGAATGTAAATGATGTTCAACAATGATTGTCCATTGTCGCAAACACAATCTGAAATGGTACGACATGGTACTGGATGCGAATGAGTTTGGTGATAACAAAAGTGTGACATACAACTAAGGGTGAATGACAGTGACAGCGAATACGACGTTCTTGACGGTACTGATGCAGTGCCGCGGTCAGTGCAATATGTATGACAAGGTCATTGGATTTGCGCTCACAAAGTTAGACAAAATTACCGGAATGATATTCACGCAAGTTTTTCACTATGGTGCTTGATCATTAAATGCATGCTACTGAATGATATAGAAGAACAATCCATATTTGTACTGAAGTACCTTGGCAATTGGCACCGGTGTATATACTGCATTTAAACTGCCTGTACCATAATATAGTAGATGGTGGTTAAAAATCCCGTGTTCGTTTGCCTCCATGATCCTCCTAGCTACCGTCTCTGTAGTGGTCACGGGTCTGGCTTCTCATGCATCTAAAACCAGGAATTAGATTTGAAGGAGTTGAAACCCATCTAATCATGACGCCATAGATCTTGAAAGCTGTTAATGATTTCCGAAATTTCACATCATTAAATTGGCGTCACCAGTTTTGTATACAAAAACCATGGCAGATAGTAAATTAGTGCATTTCCTAGTGTTTAAAAAAAAACCGGTTTGTTTACCACCCCTTCAGATTTTTCCCTCTTGGTAAAACACCCTTTTTTGGTGCCAAATTATTTAATATCATTATCATTGAACATTTTCCTTCCCCTCCTGTTCAGCCAAAAACAAACATCCACCGGGGTATAGTACGATACAGGGTGATCCCAAAGGTATGATGGGGGGTGGGGGGGGTGGGTGGCAACCACCATCCCCTTTGTAAGAGAGGTACCATGACACAGGAATATCACAAACACTTGATTTTGGTACCAATAGATAGCTATGATCCTCCTCTTTCCATTGATACCAAAATGAGTACCAACATGCCTTCGAATTACGTCATAACGACGTCATAAAGTTCGCATGTAAGCAAAACCGTCAATTTCCATAGTACACAGTGTGGAATAGGGGAAATTCATTTTTTCACCAAAAAAGTTAGGAATACCCGATTGTCACACGGTTTTGGGCTTTACATGATATGAAATGACTCGTTTTATATATCCAGAGCGTTTTTAAGTGGTATAAAAATAACGTGTTAAGTCAGTAAATTGCGAATATAAATTCCAACCCTTTGTCCCGTTTTTTTTTTTTTTTTCGTACTTAACCACGTTCCTCAACTTATTTCGTCATAGTGACGTCATAATTAGGATGTTGGACTTATTTTGATACCAATGGAGAGAAAAGTCAGCTGTCCTGTTGTACCAAAATTAAGGAATCGGGGATGTTCGGCAACGAAAATCACAGGGAGGGGTGATCACACCACCCCCCCCCCTCGGAGTTTTGTTACAAAAGGCTCAGGTCAGGGCCTACGAGAGTTAATGACAACCCAAAAAAAGATAAATTTCCCTTAAATTCAGTAGTACCTTGAATCTAGAGTCAGTGACTCTGACACTATAATTTTCTTTTCACAATTGCAAATATTTTTTTTTCATTTTCTTTCACAAGATGCATTCAATCTCTTTGTGGCATGTAATTTTCATCTGTCGAAACAGGTCAAAAGCTTTAAAAGATCAAAAAACGTGCCTTTTTTAGCTCAAACGTTATTTAAAAAAACTCAGTTTAATGGCACAAACGGGGTATCATATGCACGATAATTTAATAGCTTCAATAAGCCCAAACCACATAAAACAAAGCGAAAAAACACATGTTACAAACCTTAGAATCTGAAGCCAAGTGTGGTTTGAGCAGTTGGGTTTTTATGACGTCATAACTCATTTTGCATAAAATCGCATAAAAAGATTTTCAGAAAAATTGGCACCATGGTTCAGTTGAGTTCATGGATCGTAGAATATTTGTATTTCATATCAAATTGAAAATACACACAAGCCCACGGAGCCATATTTGGCTACATAAGGCGACGCACTATATGGGGTCTGATATTGGAATAAGTCTGGAATTACCTTTATGGCCCTTGTAATATTCAATTTCTAAATTAACCCTTGAGGGTGGCCTTCCTTAAATATGGGAAAAATCATCACAGACTAACACCGTGGGTAAATATTTCCGCACGCGCGCACACCACCCATGTCACAACACGTATGTACATACCATGCCCGTATGCAGGGGGTGCGTGGGGTGCAACGCACCCCCAATTCCACAGAGGTGAAAAAGGGTCCCCATTTTGCCTAGTTTTTTTTGATAAAAAGGTCCAAAATTAGAGAATATGACGAAAAAGACCACTTTCAGGTGATGAGGTGTTCAAAACGTTCAAAAATGCCCCCTTTTAGGGGGTTAGGGTCCATTTTCTTTCCAAACAAGGTCCACTTTTCGAAGACCCTCAACCCAGTAAAAAATCCTGCGTACGGCCCTGGTACATACAAATTGGTTTTCTTGATCTTGCCTTTGAGCAGATTGTTAATACTGTTAATACATTTTCAATAATACATATTACTTAGTTTTTGAGGTGAAAGGTTTTGAAATATTCCAAAGGTCACTGCTTTACAAATTTGAGTCAAGGAATGAGTTTTTGACAAATTTCTTGGCAAAATATATACTTTTTTTGACATTTGTTACAACACACATACATGTAGACACACAACACACCTACAAACATGACAGCCAGAGAGAACAGCCATACAGGCATACAGACATAGACACCCATACACAGACACACACGCCTGCACGCACACACACCACAACCATATCACCCACACAGGAAAGGTTATGCTCAGGAAATTCCAACAGTTATTTTAACATTGAGAAAGAATGATTTTTACTGGGGAGAGGATATTATACTATCTACTGACCAGACTAATTATTGAGCAGCCCGTGGCAAGTTTGATCGGGTGCCTGCACTGGCTTATCAATGGAAAAAACACAAATTTATACATTTGAGGAAATATAAATCTTTTTCAAAATTATCATGTTCCTGCCACTATGTACTAGCATATTATATATCTGACCAAAAGTGTGAATCCTGAAATGTCAACAGACATGGAATGTGTCCTTGTAAGGTACGTAACCCTAATTAATTTCAAACAAACCAATTGCAAGCACCTGATTGACACAACTAGAGGTATATGCAAATGCATCAAGGCTACAAAGCAGCTACATGGCGGACAAGTGATAAGGTAAGGCTTGCAGAGCTTACTGTGATGATTGTTGCTATTCCAACAGCTTTCACTTTCATGGCCATTTACAATGAACACATCCAAAAGGAGCTATATGACCCATCACAACCAATTCAACCAATTTGTTTTTTTAGACCCTAAACTTGGCATTCACAACGTATTAACGGCAAACGAAAACGCTCAATTATTTCCCCACGTCATCCAAACACCATGCAAATTTTCAAGACAATACGATTAAGATAAACACGCAGTTACCAAAACATTGGCTCACACCCCAGTACTATGGACCCACGAACTAAATTCTGGGTCCAAAAAAGGAGTATTTTATAGAGTATATACTAAAATGAACTTGTTCTTTACTAATACTAAACCTATTTTTAAAAATCTTGCGCATCCATTATCAATTTAATACAAACCTGTCGTGCAAACCAAAAGTATAATGAAAAAGCTGCCATCCCCAATATGCATTATGTGCATTGCGCTTCTGAAATTAGTGAGGCAGGTGTGTACAAAAAAATAACAAAAAACAAAAACTCAAACAAATACGATCTAAAGCTTTAATGTAATTTGAAAATAAAAAAAAGGGTTTGTTTAAAAACTAGATAATGTCAACATAGGTTGGGTGTGTGTTGTGGTAAAAATATGACATACTTGTTTTCATGTGCATCACTAATAAAATACAGTACTGTTTCTATATTGATCTGTTACGGTTTTGACTTTCAAGTGTTACATAAACTACCGCTCCGAGGTTTTAAAGAAAAAAAGAAGTCCCATATGCATTGGCATATGCCATTATGAGTTGTCAAACTGACACTATTTTTTTTTGGCCAATGCACAAGAAACAGGTATTAAACCTTATTTGTAAATGTTATTATAACACTTTTTAAAAATCTGAATCAACTATAGATCCGGTTGTAGTAATATTTAAATGAAAATTGAATCAGTCATTAAATAAACATCATGAGTAAGAGTTCTAAACATGCACTATGCATTGACACATGGTTATTGTCTAATTATATTCAGTCTCATACAAGACATTTTTGAATGTCTAATTCAGCCCTTATATGACTTCAACTGCAGCAATCTGTCATTTCCTTGACTTTTGCTCTGCTGCATTTTACACCTGCCATGCAGTTTTATCATGCATTAAAAACACCCTCCATAAGATCTTTATTTAAGTTTATTGAACTTATTGTAAAAATGTGGTGTAATTCTGGATGGAAGAATTGTTTCAGGTGCAAACAGGTGTATGACTGATCAAAACTGAAATAATTGGCACATTATCCAGGCCATGTACTGTAGCCACTCGGGTATAAGCCCACCCCCTTAAATGGAAGATTTTACTCAAAAAGGGTGGGCTTATACCTGAGGAGGGGCTAGAACTTGGTAGAAAATATTGGATCAAAAATACAATGTTTTAAGAGCATATTATTCACTCATGTAATGCTCAGTATGCACTTTATTTGTAGCTGATAAACATTAAAAATAAAAATTAAATGTTCGATTTTCCACTTAAAATATTGTTCCTCTGAACAAAGCAAACAAGCCACCCCTTTTTGCATGAATACTTTGATAATCCAAAGTTGTTTGTTCAAGACATCAAAGGCAACCACTGTTAAATGGAAATGATAAAAAATAGTTTGTCTCCCAATCCTCTTGCACTCAAAATGGCAACTCAAACAGCTAAAGACACCTGAAGATGGTGTACATAATGTAGAAATAGTGCAAAATTAGCACCTGGGCCTATACATGGCTCAAAAAAGTGGGGCATTTGGGAAGCTCCTTCCCAGGAAAGTTGGCAATTTGGAGGGAAACTTGGCCATTTGGAGGGAAATTATACATAAGATATAGTGGGAAATCGTGAGAAAGTGCGACTTTCGTCTGGGAAATTTAGCTTTTTTTCAAAACCCTGGCCTATACCAGGGTGTATGCTAGTTCCTGCATTTCCTTTGAAAATGGGGTGGGCTTAAAGCCGAAGGTGGGCTTATACCCAAGTGGTTCCGGGTAATTTCCATAAACAAACATGTATAGCCATCAATTCCGAATTATGGTCCAGACTACATAGGACGATAGGACTGATGCAAGCTGAAGGGCATACAAGAATCCATGAGGGTCATACAAATTACAACCATCCAGTAATTTCAACTTCGATGAGTATGATGGTCTGCGGTCAGTCCCTGCACTTGGTGTAAAGTACACGCTGTCACTCAAAGACACTATCAGTGATTTGCTAAATCAAAAAATCGAAACAATCATCAAAAATCATTGTTTTTCATGTTTGAAAAGTACAGGTACCCTAACAGACCCTGCAAATGATAAGAACAGAAGCAACCTAATAAGGACCAAAAATCGGATATTTTAGTCATTACTGTCCGTATGGACACTTACTACATATACAACATGTAATTGAACGGCGATTCATATTTTTGAACACTGCCGTTTTCTTCCATTTTCTGGCAATTCAGTTGAAAAAGTAACTTATGAGAATTATACAGACTTATCCTTCACATTTAAGCTATATTTCTGCAAATTTCAAATATATTGATTCTTTTGGGTGAATCACTGATAGTATCTCTTTAACTCATGTGCAGTGCTGAGGGAACAAATTCTTAGTACATGGTGTGCTGACAGAATATTGCTGGCTTCTCACCGGCTGATTAGATCTTGGGATCAACTATTACTTCATCTCCATTTTTGTTTAGTTTGACCCCTGAAATCAGCCAATACACATTCAAAATGTCAAGTATACTAGATCAGACTTGGGCTAACTGCGCTCCAACAGTCCAACTCTACATGGCAACCCAGCAAGAGGAATTTTTTATCTGCTGAATGTAGTTTGTCAAAACTTAACTGCACAACATATAGATGAGTTGACTTGTGACGTCAACGCCGGGCAACAAACAAAGCACTGCCCGACAGTCTGCGTGAGCATCTGCAGGGCCTGTGCTTTTAAAATTCGCGCTCAATCAGGCGTGATAAGGCTATTGAATGCTGTAACTGTTTGGGCATATTCTTCGCACCTCTAACACGTCAGTAGACCAGGTGCTAACTTGTGTTTGTAAACATTGATGTCACCTGATCTATACATTCATGCATAGGTGGCTGGATGCATTGCTCCATGCTGTAATGAAGTTGGCCAACTCCATGATCAGGCCTTTGTAATAACCTTATAACATGAACTCTTCACAGCAGATTTGAAGTACCATTGGCAGTAATCTACTACTTTATATATGTGTACAGTAACATCATAGCCAGTATTAAAACCACTGCACACAGAAACCAAACAGCCGCCAAAGCCGATATCCAGAGAGGTGGCTTAGATGGTATCAAATCCCCCTTATCAATCTCCAGCTCCAGGATCTCCATCATCAAAAACAAATTCTGGCATACAGATAGTAAGGCAGATGTTAATAAGCAGATGTTAAGAAATTTGGCTGCTTAAGAGTTATTAAAACAATATTACCGGCTTGGTATGTAGCTTCCAAGAGGCCTACAGATACTTGGTGTCACAAGCGCATAGGCAAAGCCTCCGATTGTAACGATTTTCTGATTCTATCAAGTATTCAATGAATGACATTTGGTGAATTGCATTCTCTCTGGAGCTTGTGCTATTGCGAATATTGCAACGGTTCATCATAACAACAATACCCAAGCAACCGCAGGTGCTATCTCTACACGTCACAACACGCTTCCACTGCATCTATATTGCAGTGATTTGTGTGGCCGATGTATCAATTACTTTCTACTGCAACACAAATTCAAACTTCAATCACTGTCCATTCCCTTTACTGCTTATTCTCAATCAGAGTCCAATGCAGAAAAATTGTGGTGTGGTGGTGATATTTGGTGAGGAAGTAAGATTGGCAACCATTATTGGAGTGGCATAATCCAGGTTAGACAAGTTCACACTAATTACAAGTGTGAAGTGCTGACAGCAGAATGTTGGTCTTTTACTTCAGATTTATTTCCAAATGACTGAATAATGATGAGTTTCTAAACAACATTGACAGATTATATGATTAGCCTCTCTCTATACAGTTTGTATTACTTGACATGACAAGAAGTTGCTCACAACATAGGTAGGACACAAGGCCATGAACCAAATGACAAGAAGGAAAGCCTCTTGTCATTTTAACTCCAAATACCTTGATTTGGTTACTCCTCACTGATCAACAACAAATGCTTTGGTATTTCAAGGTTTTCAGTGAGCTGATTAAAAAAAAAAAGAGTAAGAGAGTCTGTGATGCTTGCATGAGAAATCATCCAAGCAAACTTTCTACCTGATAATCATTCAATACATGTAACACCTGTAAGATTCCATTGCATTAAAGTCAGATGAATTACTAAATATACTACGTGAATCAAAAATTGTGCAAGGATTAAAGATGATCTTGACCTTAATACAATCAC
>JAMKCH010060189.1:0-36909 GCA_023653785.1 Ophioderma brevispina
GGACTCCTAAAAAGTATAGTTTTGATTATGTTAAATGTTTACTTACGGAGATAAGGGTCAAAGAAGGTCAACACCAATTGGATTATGTTGCCCTATGACCTATTTTGTCCCAAAACATGGTAACTATACAATGCAGGTGGTACAAACTATTCCTTATTTTGACACATTAAGCTAGATGAACAACTTCTTTCAATTTTACCAAAATTGGAGCAACTTCTGATTTTGACCCCTGTACAAATAGAAATTGACCTTTTTTTACAATTTTAGCCATTTTTACCCCATAACTCCCAAACCAATGGTCATAGATGGTACAAACTATACATTTTTGGAATCCTTATGACTAGACGGACAATATGGCATACATTTCAACATGATTGGAACATTTTAAAAAAATGACCCCTTTGTAAACTTAAATTGACCCTATTGAAAAAGTGATCCCACAATTTGAGAGTACTACCAAGCATTGATGTAGATGGTCCATAGTGACTACCAAAGGTGTCAAACCTTTTCTGTAGTGAGGGGTAAATGATGATGTTTGACCTGGGTCCCAGCTCCTCCTCTATCATAAATTATGTTTATTTGTCATTAACATGTTCACCTGCAAATACTAAGACTATGTAAATTAGGGCCTTCAATGTCGATAGTCTCGTTTTGTGGGTAATTATAAGAAACGTTGATGGTCAAGTAAATTTAGACTTCCATACATAATACTTGTAACATTTCTCTTATATTCAAGGTATGGAATGATACAAGACTAATGCGAGACTAAGATACTGTGTTGTTATCATGCCGAAAAGCAAACGTGAAGAACAGAACTCTACAGTCTCCAATGACTCTCTGCCAACATGCAAGTGTGATATCCATATTGTACCATGGTAGTTTTAAACCCTCAGTATATTTAAAGGAACTACGTACAGGAGAAAAATTTACTTGGCCAAAGACGTTTCTAAAATCATCCCAAAACAAGATTATCAACATTTAGACTTACAAATCTGTACTCATTAAATACTTTTAAAAAGCATTAAGCATTTCCTCTTTAAAAAGCATTAAGCATCGTAGTAGTTTTACACCCTCAGTAAATTTAAAGGAACTGCAGGATAAAGATTGGAGCAGCTTCATATGGAGTGACATCTCCGACAATCATATAAGTCCCCATAACGCATGCTATCAGTCTGTGATCAGATACCTAACTGTGATCAGCAAATCTTGAACGAGTTGGATATCATCGTCTGCTGGGAGCTGATACACAACCAGAAGTATCGACTTCACAGAGGCATCGCCCCTCCCCTCGTAGATTGTCTTCCGGTGGGCCCATCTTTCCACCAGAATTTATTTTCCGTGACAAAGTAGAGATTAAAGGCGTTATCCACAAAGCACCCTCAAGTCTACTCTTGGAAGAGCAAAGGGAGCAAAGGGAGTCACGGGCCCAGAAAATGGGTCTGGGTCAACTTTATCGAGTGTCAAGATGTCGCTCTCCTTCGTAATATTCAGCAGGCTTTCCATGAGTCCATAGACCTTCCTTGACCTCTAACACAGTCGACGACATGGAGCTGGCGTCTGAGAAATTCATACTTGCTGACCATATCCGGTTCTTCTGCATGGTAATAGCTTGTAAAGATGACTTAGAGATAAGCGCAAAGTTTAAACATCTATGACCAAGACCTGTACCGTGCAGTGCCAGAGGGACAATGGATGTCTCAGATATATATGTTCAAAAGCAAGCATCTCACCATGATTCTGCACCGGTTTGGCCACTTTGACAGTTTGTATGATTTTGTTTTGAGTAAAAAACAGCTCTGGCCAAGGCCCTGGTCAAAGAATCAACATAGGCCTCAACATAGACCTCAAATTATGACAGAAGACAACATCATATTCCACTTGGAAAATGGATAACTTGAATAAATCTCTACTAATGTCCATGGCAGCAACATTGTGAACAGTGCTGCAGGGATCACGATACAGGAAGTGCAAACGGAGTTGAAAGCCATAAGACAATAATTCTGCCGGGGGTAGATAAGTTGCAGGGCCAGCTTAGCTTGAAAGTCAACACACAAGAAATTCCCCCACCATTTCACTCCACGCGCATTGGCTCAAAGTTTCCTGATGGCTCATCATTCACACCATTGTTTGAGAATGACACGATCTATATATACTACCATATGCAAGAATATTTTGTGTGGCTTTTTATCAGGTTTATTGGCAGCAAGGCAAGATGCCTGTGCCTGGATTAAGCGCCTTCTTCTCTGCAACCAGGTTCTCCCCACCCAGAAAATCATAACTCGAGCATCTATGGATCTACCTTTGTAAATTATGGTCTGTCATTGGGTCCTTCTGTAGGCGTTTCAGCAGGTTCTCAGAGCGATAGTTTTTGTTTTCAAATCACACTCACACACACACACACCCGCACACACACACACACACACACACACATACACATACTTACAAGAGTAACCACACAAAAGCAAGGGTAACAAAGATAACAGCAAGATCTCACTCTGTTTGAAGATATGAAGATCCAATGTCCTGCAAGACTGAACAAATGCTTTCTGGTTGGAGGCTTGCATACGAACATAGTCCGTTCATTGCCTACTTGATTTTATGCTACCATTGGATTTGCACATTACGTTGCGTCGAGACCGAAGAATCCTGTTCTTCACGTTTTCCTGGACGTTTTCTTTTGGCTTATTACACTGTCACTGTTTAAGGTTTACGTAGTCTTTATTAATTGCACACATTGAATTCCGAGAACAGCTTAATACTTTCTAAAGTATTTAATGAGTCCAGGATTTGTCAGTCTATAATGTTGATAATCTTGTTTTGGGATGAGTTTAAAAACCTCTTTGGCCAAGTAAGTTTTTCTCCTGCAGTTTCCCTTAAATTTACTGAGGGTGTAAAACGACATACCATGTTACAATATGGATATCACACTTGCATGTTGGCAGAGAGTCACTGGAGACTGTAGAGTTCTGTCCTTCACGGTTTCTTTTTGGCATGATAACAACACAGTATCTTAGTCTCGCGCATTAGTTTTGTGTCATTGCATACCTTGAATTGAAAAGAAATGTTACAAGTATTATCTGGATCTGGATTGGTTTTAATTCCAGCAAAACGGGGTCCCATCACGCTAGAGTATTATGTATAGATGTGCAAGTCTAAATTTACTTGGCCAACAAAGTTTCTTACAATTACCCCCAAAACGAGACTATCGACATTGAAGGCCCTATATTCTTAGAATTTGCAGGTGAACATGTTAGTGACACATGAACATAAATTATGAGTACCTTTTAAATTATCCTCGACAATCAAAACATAGGTCTCGTCATCTTATGTAGGCAGGTATGTGGAATATTGGCCAAGATATACCCAAATATGGATTTTTAGCTAATGGCGACCCTAATTTGCATATTACGTCATTATGGGGACATCTGGTAATTTTCAAAATGGTTCCATCTTGATCTTTGACCCTTGAAACATAGGCCCAGTCACCTCATTTGTTCATTTATCAACAGTATTTGCTGAGATAAATAGAAAATTGTATTTTTCTGTAATGGCGATACTAATTGGCATAAAAATGATACGTGGGACACTTTTTGATTTTTTTAACATAGCTAATCGTTTTCTACGCATTTTTTCTGATATAGTGACATTGATTAGAAGTTTATTTCAGGGGGTGCACGATCACCCCTTCCACCCACTAGACTAATTGCAGTAACAGAGGAGTTGTCCCATTTCCTGAAAATCCAAAATTTGAACCGATGGCAAGGTCAAATTTTAGCGTATCATCCGGTGGAGCTCCGCGGAACATACTTTTTACGCGATTTTAAGGTACAATAACCCCTTCTCCAAAATAAATTGGTACTAAAAACTTGGTTTTTAATGCAGTTTTACCTTTATCATTAACAATTTGATCTCAGAAATTTAAAAAAAAGGAGAAAAAAAATGTTGTTTTTTTACATTTCTTTTTTTTTGGTTTTATTTATGGCCAAAAATCCAGAATTCAGTAAATTTCGTGAAAAGTTACATCTCTGATATTGAGTGCTTTGGTAACCCATTTCCGCCTTTAGGTTAGACAAAGATTGGTATCTGGAGGCCAGGAAACAAAAACATCTTATTTTTAGGCCTAATTTGGAAATAGCAAAGAAAAGTTTCTTTCTCATTTCTGAAAGAGAAAAAATACCAAAAAGAATTTCCTTTGAGATGTTGAAAGTTACATTTGTCATCACAACTTTGCAAACATTAGGCACACATTGCTAGCTTCGGGAGATTACAGAATACATAACAATGTGCACGAAGATGAAATTCCTTAGAAATGATGACAGCTATTTACAGCTAGAACCAAAAGAATTTCATCACATCATACTGTCAGTTTTCACCGAGCATTGTCGTACATGATGCACTCACAACTGACATACACCTTGTGTTTTGTTGAGCAATTTCTATTGACCTGGTGACAATATGAAATCGCGTACTTTTGTGTATGCGCATGTATTCAACATACTTTATTCCACCACTATTCTTAAAGGAATAACCCTCATTCACTTTGAAAATAGTTGTGCCACTTACCCATATAGTAAAAACTACAGCTAAAAGGTAATGCCCGCTGTCCCCGTCACACCAAAGAAGAAAAGTACCTAAACTCCTGCGTTGGTTAAGGTAATTTGTTATATACTTGAGGAACGCAAAGGCCCTGTAATAATACAATTCCTGCGGAATAGACAAAATGAGAGAAACGTGGTTATTTTCAGTTATTGGAGTGTTTTGCTTGGAGTTGGTGCAGTTGAGTGGACAGTCAGTTTTTCACATTCAGCATTGTGGTCGAATGATTCTACATAACATTCTACATAAGATTATTGGTTATTAGTTTTAAAAAGCATCTCTTAAGCATACTCATCTACACTACATACAAAACATGCTTCCAAAAAGCTTCATAAACACTTTCATATGAAACAAAGAGGCTACTGCACTATGTTTCATTGTTAATACTGAATTTCACTGCTGTCTGGCCTAGCTCTCATTTATTTAAAGTATTACAAGAGCAATAGGGCTAACATTTGCCAAAGGCCAGTTCTGTTGCACAGTGGGTACAATCATAACACTTTGTTTATAATTGAAAGGATTGTCAAGGTCCAATGCTGCAAATGCATGCACTACAACACTTTAAAATGTGAAGAATTTCTGAAAACAGAAAAAAAAACCCACTGGATTTAAAGAGAGTACCACTTTCCGTCCCGGATTTCAAAACATGTCCCGTCAGTGTAGCAGCAAGCAATTATAATAGACTTTGAACTGTCCAAATAGTATAGAACTAGTGGGGAGCCCGCGCGTGACCCCACTGCAAGTATACCACCCGCTAGAATGACCCCTGTAGACCGTTGAACCCCAAATGCCCCCTCAAAAAAACCCCAAACCGTACTCTGGCGAACTAAACCACCATACCAAAACAGATTCCATACGTCAAAGCACGCCAGTACTATACTGACCCCTGGATGACCTTTACCCCAACGACCCTCGAAAACGTGACCAACAAACCTCGTCTCGGAGCTCTACCACCATACCAAAATTCATATCCGTCTGTTAAAGGACGCGAAACGCATCCCGGACAAACCCACAAACAATAAAGTGTTTTTTTAGTACTATAATAAAGCCGAGTTTACTACCCTCATGTTCGAGAATGTAACATTGCGACCCTGTGTGTACTTTTGCTCATCTCTCCACATGTCCCTTCCAGGAATTTGACACTGGAAGTTGACAATGTCATCTGCACTTACTTAACAGCAAGTGAACTGGAAAATATCTTGCACTTCTGACTACTTATTTAGATATGCTTCAGTAAGGACATACATTAAACTACTAAAAGTGATGAGGCAGAATAGGGGATTCCCCTGTCTTATAGTCCAGAAATTCTAATCCTTTAGCCAAATATGTGGTAAGGTTTACAACTTTGGGAAACACTCTTGGCCATTGGCTCAATTTAATAAATCAATCCTGACAATATTCTGTACCACAGTGTAAGAATTATATGTACATTTTTGTAAATTTTACGAAGGCAAGGTTAGGGAACTTGCATCTCTCTCTTTTGAAATGTAAAGGATGAGGGCAAGGTATTCCATCGAACTGGTTGCCGTGCCACAGACTCATCAGGACAGTACATGGAAACTGTTTGGCAATTCTTAATAGTTACAAACAACTTTGACATCTCATTTTGAAAACATACCAAATTGTATATACAATGGTACATGTAGACATTCTGTATCTCTGCAAGTGATGTAAACAGAGGGAAGAGGACAGAATTACTATCCAATACATTTGTAATTCTATGAATCCTAAATATTGATTGGTGTTGAGCGTGGGGTTACCTACTTCATATGTTTTGGTAATGTCAGAGCAATAAAATAGAAGGCTATAGTTGAAAAGGAACTAACCAGTGAGACAGCGGTCAAGCTGGACATGCTTTATTCTCTTTTTTCACTGAAAGCAATGGTGCAGTGCTGACCTCTTCCAGTTGGGAGAAAACGTTTGAAACAACTTCGTTTTTGGGGCTTTGTTTCATTTTACAATATTGCAGAATGTTTCTAAAAGTCTACTTCATACTCAGATGGTATGTAATATAATTATAATGATATTTTGGGTTGAAAAACAAGGATGAAAAGTGAACAAAATCGTGTTTAAATAATGCGTGGTCTTGACAAAATCAGGAGCCCCACATCATTTTAAGGTGACCAAAATCATAAAGGGACATCTAATCTGTAAAAAAGTATGTGCACGTGAAGCTGTGTCGGTTGGAGAAAGCGAAGACCACGGGTAGTTCATAGATTGCCAGTTTAACATGAATTCCCTATACTTTAACAGGCGAAAAAACATAATGATTTGCACGTTTTGGGGTGGGGAATGCAAAAGAGCAAGGACGTGGTCTTTTGGTTATTGTATTTGTGCAACCAATCAGGCCTTCTGACCTCGTACAACCATTTCTACGGTACAATTGTGGTCACTGTACCTCAGGACTGACTGCTACAACAAGATTTCATTTTAACCAGTACTACCGAGGCTTAAAAAATCCGCAGAAGGATAGGCCATATTTTCGAGCTGTCAAAGTCAGATATTCTTTTACGACAGTGACTTTTTAAACAATATTTTTGCAGAAAAGAATGTGACCCAGCTAATGATGAAACAAAAGATTAAACTTTCATTGGCCTTATCATCCATGCCCAGGCAGAGAATAATTTCTTCCATCTTTTTGCCCCAGTAGCCCACCCGGAACATGGGTCAATCCACCTTGCAAAATTTAAAGAAACTGTTTTGACTATGAGAACTCTCTTGCCGTCCAGTGTATGACGATCAAACAACCACCCACATGTGTGCTGATATTTGTTTAGCTTTTGCTAACTCTAATAGAAACATGATTGCACACTCTATTATATGCAAACGTAGTCTGTTCGCACGGAGGTGATCCTCGGGGGGGGGGTGGGGGGATCACCACAGGATTCAAATCTTGGGGGTTTTACTGTAGGGTGATTTTCCTGGAATTGATCCTCAAAAGTTTCTTCAAGGATTTTGCCCCTAATGATCTTTGTGGATTAATGAATCTCAAACAATACCCCGGAATGAACTTGGGGCGTTGTCGTGTGGACAAAAATTCCCAGCGGAGTTACTAAGACCAACTTTACCATCATCATGTCGACAACTCGGGGAAAGGAGGGATATATTGTCATAGACAATATCTATCTAATTACTCACCGAGGCAACTTAGGACAGGGAAGAATTAGCCGGACAATTGCGCATATGTCAAGGGTTGTAATCAGCGCGGCTGGGACTAGATTGGTTTAAATGTGTGGTATGGGCGGGGAATGTCGAACAAAATATGATTAAATGTCAAAAATGCCCAATTTTAGTGGGTTTTCGACGCATGGACACAGTTAATCCCGTAAGTAAACCTTCTGTTTCAATAAGCTTTAAATGTTTCACAGATTATCTTCACGGCGGACATTTGTTCTGCACCGTCAAAATTACGTCAGTACGCAATGGTCGCCTGTAGTTTTCTGTCCCCGACTATAGTGACTTATTTTCTCAGCCCTGCCAAGACAGACTAACCAGGACCCATTGAGTAATTCAAGCATGCAGTGAATATTTATTTTATTTTTCTTATTCTGGAAAAAATCTTTCAATACAGCGTACGGGTCTCCAAAGAGGTCCAGATTTACCAAATACAATGAAATATACAAAAAATATAATACCTAAAATAAGTAAAAGTAACGACAAATTAAAGAGAAAATATAATTTGAAGAAAACATAATGCAAGAAATGCAGGGTAATGCTACCCAGAATTGAATTTACTCCTCAACTATTCAGGCTCATGTCAGAGAAATGGCCATCTTTATTACGCAGAGAGCTGGTTCCACTGACAAGTAGCTCTAGAATGAAAAGTGCGCTTACCAGCAGTAATTTATTATTATTTAAGCGTTCTTATACAGGGTAGTCCATAGTGAAAGGACCCTGCTATCCTAGGAGACCCTAACTGTAATTGCAGTCGTGACGAATCCCACACTGCCACCCAAATTTGCCACTGACATAATCTATCTATTAATAACCGATGTATAACAGACTCATTCTCGGCCTGCCGGAGAACGGGACTTGAACCCTGGAACATTGGGCTCAAGTCAAGCGTGCAGTGAACGGGGCAACAGGAATCATGTGAGGTCTATTGACACTATAAGATAGATACATACCTCTAGAATCCCTTAAAAGATTGTGCCCCTCCGACAAAGCTAGTGGCACCCAGTTCATTTTGATAACTCAGTCAATATGCATTTTATTTAATTCTTATTATTTCAGGTTATGATTATTCATTTAATTTATATGGTTATTATGGCATAAGGATGGTTGCATTTCCACTCGCATTTTAATTTTTCTTACCATGTGAGAATAGATGTACTAAATGTTCTTTTCAAGATCTCAAGCATTCTTTTCAACACCACTTATTTCAAGCCCTGTAGAGATCCAGACTCTTTCTCGCCTGCTGTGTAACAAAACACCCATTTTCTCCGACAGCCAACCAGTCTCGATTGTCAAGGACACGACAATAACAGCAAGTGTGAACAAAAACGCAACCCCGGACAAAATACTCAAATATCGACTGGAGATGATTTGATAATGACACAGTTTATTCTCGTGGGTACAGCGTATCAATTGCTTTCCCATCATCATAAATTAAGCAACAGCCTTTTTCAGGGGTGTGATGAGTTTTGTGGAAAAATTCCCTGAACTTGGTCAAACCAATCCTGAAAAAAAAAATAAAACAGCGAAAAATCGACCTAAAATGCTTAAACTCGGGCTGAGATTTAGATAAGTTTGGGAAATTTTTAAAATAAAGAAATCATGAAATCAGGAAAACTCCGGAAGAAACACCCCATGCTTTTTTGTTGTGTAGTTTATTCGGTACCACAAAACCAGCATTGGATTATGTTGTTTGATCAAGATCTGTTGTGATCTCTGGAAAATTGAAGAAAAACCACACCCACACATTTTTGCTGAAATATTTACTTTATGTGTATTTGTAATATTTATGAAACCAGTTGGCCATTTCCTGATTGTTTGGCTAATGTAAAATTTAATTGATCACCGTTTAAAGGAGAATTGTACTATAAAAACAATGATTTAGACACAATGAATTACACGACTCATCATTTTTGTAATATTCGCCAACAATTTTTAAAGTTGGCTTTTGAGCAATTTCACTCAGCTGCCAAAAAATAATCCTGAGTGATAATTCACATTAAAACACTACAAATTTGTGTCGTTTTACACAAACAGTTGTAAAAAAACTTATTGAGTTATTTATGTTGTAGGCAATTCAAACATCAAATTTGGACCTGTTCCTATATTGTTGTTTAATATGTTGTGTTTCGTAGGTGACCTCCTTATTTTAGATTCTTGATTCAGATTTCCAATTCTCGTTGAAAATTCTGTATAATTATGTAATTGTTGTGGTATTCACTAACACGCCAACTCTAATAATACATGTTCAGTTAAGGGGCTTAACAGGGTCACCTTCGAGGGGACAATTTCCCAGTTTTGAGGGCCAGATTTTCCCAAGTCGGAGGTTGTTGAGGCCGATTTTCCTGGTTGAGGTGAAAATTTCCTGGTGAGCCAGGCAAAAAAAGGACTGATGAGCTTTGTCTTCTGTCAAAAGCTCTTCTGGTGCACCCTCACCCTGCCACCGCCCGTTACGCTACCGGTCGAGTGCTTAATTTCAAATATTTTTTTATTTTGGTGGTGGTGGGTGAGGATGAGGTTCAGGCAGACCCCTTTCAAGCAAACCAACAGCAATGTCAAACTTTACGATTTCGTGACTTTTACCCGGCCGTTATCCAAAATTATCTCATCGCTTCTCTTCCACCTTTCTCTACAGCCGACACCGGCTCATTCCCCAAGTCAAAACATAGCCACTATCACAGTCAAGAGCCACCACAAATTGTTTACTCAAAACCATTACACATCTAACCGCAAATGGCAGCATTATTGTCCTCTCAACCTCCTTGTCTCCAATGTGACACATTCATCCTTTATTTTCAACAGCAATTTGATCTTTGCTGTGTGCAACACAAAATGCTTAGCTATTGTCAATACTATGGCACCACAAACCTCTTCAGCTGTGTCCCCAGAGATTTCTGACTATCAAGGGTTCTAAAAACAGGATTTTCTCCTTTCTTGGCTGACCAAATGCGAGTTATAATTTTCAATTCCATTTTATAATGAATCTGCTTTTACCATTATTACAATTTTTGTGCGCATGCAAGGTGAAACATTATTAAAGATGAGCCAATGTATCAAACAGGTATTAACCCCCTCAGCTCTACCTGCCTTTCATAATTTCATAAGCCTTTATGATTGGTTAAAGTCAGAATCAGAGATTCGAAATATTATTTTTTTGTGTAATAATGAACAAGGAGGTTCTCGAACCACAAGTTCTCGCCTGTCTTTCGCGATAGCGGGAAGACAAAGAGCAGCACACCAGATGCAACTGTACAAGTACAGAGTGCTTCCCAAAGAAGTTGTGCAAGTAGATAAGTGGAGGATTGCAGATAACCCCCCCTCCTCAACACCCCAACCCCTCCATACCACCCGTAACACCAAACTCCCCTCACAAACCCCGCAACACCCACACACCCTCCCCACACCCCCACCCATCCCCAAAACACCACTCCTCTCCAAACACCCCACAATGCCCCATTAACAACCCACCCCTCCACAACACCCGGCAATAACCCCCACCTCCCCAACACCCGCAACACAACCACACCGCAACCAAACAACCCAAAACAACAACACACACCCCTCACAATGCCCCACAACCCTCCCAACATCCCGCACACACACCCCCTCCCCAACACCCCACAACACCACAACCCCTTCCAAACACCCCACAACACCCCATACCCCCATTAACACCACGCAAAACACACACCATACCCCCCCAAACACACGCAACACCCATCCTCCCCAACACCCGCAACACCCCCTCCCCAACACCCTGCAACACCCCACACCCTCCACAACACACTGCAACACCAAAAAACTACCACCTCCCCAAAAAGTCCCCACACCCTCCCAAACATCCCGCAAACACCCCTCCCCAACACCCCAGCACACCCCACCCCCTCCCCAACACCACGCAACACCCCAAACACCACCGCAACACCCACCCCCCTCCCACACCACGCAAACACCCCCCAGACACAAACCCCACTTCCCCTCACCAACACCCCACTACCCTCACCAACCCCCCCCCCCCCCCCCCCCCCAATGCCCCATAACACCACCCCCTCCACAACACTCCGCAATACCACACCCACTCCCAACACCCAGCAACACCCCACCCGCAACACCTACCCCCTCCCCCAATGCCCACACCCTTCCACCAACACCCACCCCCTCCCAACACCCCACCCCATCCCAACACCCCGCAAAACCACCCCCTCCCAACACACCCTCCACCCTCCCAACACCACCGCAACACACACCCCACCCCGCCCAACACCCACCCCAAACACCCCAACACCCATTACCTCCCCAACAACCCGCAACACCCATCCCTCCCCCACACCCGCCAAACACCCCCGCAAACACACACACACCCTCCCAACACCCTGCAAACACCCCACCCCCTCCCCAACACCCTGCAAACACCCACCTCTCTCACACACTACAACACCCCCCCCTCCCAACACCCCTCCAACACCCGCCACACTCCAACCCCCTATGAACACACCAAAACACCCAACTACTCCAAACACCCCAAAACAAACACACCACCCAAACAACCACACCCCCCAAAAAACACACCACTCCCAACCACCCAAAACACCCACTCCCTCCCAACACCCGCACACCAACCCCCTCCCCAACACCTCCCCAACCCCCCCCCCCCCCCCCCCAACCAACCCCTCTCCAACCCACACAACCCTCCCCACACCACCGCAAAAACCACCCCCACCCCTACCACAACACCACCACTCCCAACACCCAACCACCTCCTTACACTCCGCAAACCACCCCCCTCCCTAGCACCCCGCAACACCCCACCTTCTCCAACACACTACAACAACCCCACCCATCCCAACACCATCCCCAACACCCGCAAAACTCCAACCCTCCTGAAACACCCACAACACCCACCTCCCAAAACCCCAAAACAACACACCCCAAAACAACCAACACCCATACCCCAAAACCCACAAACACCTCCTTACACCCCACAACAACCCCACCCAACCCCCCACCAACACAACACCCCCTCAACAACACCACACCCATCCCAACAACCAGCTCCCAACACCCCATAACACCCAAACCACCACCCCCTCCCCAACACCCTACAACACCCCACCAACCCCACCCCCTACCAACACCACCGCAGCAATCACCCCCTCCCAACACCCCCGCAACACCCCACCCCCTCCCAAAACACCGCAACACCCCACCCTCCCAACACCCCGCAAACACACAATCCCATCCCAACACCTCGGCAACACCAACCTCCCAAAACCCTGCGCAAACACCTCACCCCCCCCAACACCCTGCAACACCCCACCCCCTCCCCAACACCCCGCAAAACACCCATCCCTCCCCAAACACCCGGCAACACAACACCCGCAACACCCCACCCTTCCCAACACCCTCCCAACACCCCACCCGTCCCCAAAGACGCAATACACACAGCCCCCTAAAAAAAAGACAGAAAATAGAAAAAAAAGGCCCTCCATACCGCATACCCCCCCCCCCATCCACCATCCTAATCCCACCTTGTCCACTTCCCCTCCTGATCCACTCCTACCAGCACCCATCCCCAGCCCCCAACCCCCTCTCCAATGCCCGCACCACCCACACCCTCCCCAACAGCCAGCAATACCCCAGCCCCCCCCCAAAAAACATCGACCATCCCCGCACCCAACCCCTCTCCAATGCCCCGCACCACCCCACACCTCCCAACACCAAACACCTCCCCTCACCAACACACCCCACCCCACACCCAGCCCTCCCAACACCCCGCCCTCCACAACACCTAATCCCCTCCCCAACACCCTCCCAACACCCCACCCCCTCCCCAGCACCACCACCACACCGCACAGCCGCACCACACAACCCCTCCCCAACACCCCCGCAACAACCCGACCCCTCCCAACACCCCGCAACACCCACCCCCTCCCAAACACCCCAACCATCCCCACAACCAACATGCGCCATGTAACACAGAAATATTGCAGATCCAATTTATGTTTCAGCTATCGCAATTACGCCTATTAATTGGTCAATTGCATCACAAAATGCCCTTGTAATGGCCCACATGCGCTGTGAACTACTATGATTCACACAAAGAGAATGCCAGACTAGTACCCCTCCCCAACCACCCACCCCCTCCCACACCCCACCCCCTCCCCAGCACCACACCCAACCCGCACCACCCACACCACCAACCCCCTCCCAACACCCGGCAAAAACCCGACCCCCTCCCAAACACCGCGCAACGCCCCACACCAGCCCAACACCCCACCCACTCCCAACACCCCACTGTCCATGGTAAAACCAGAAATATTGCATATCCAAATGTACTGTTTCAGCTTAGACAGCAATTACGCATATTTAATTAGGTCAATTGCATCACCAAAATGCCCTTTAATGGCCAATGCACTTTGACTAATTAGATTCACACAAAAGATGAAGGCCAGACTTGTCTTTATGTAGTGAAGAAAATTTGCCTATCTGATGTACCGTTCAGAGATACAGCATTTATGATATTAAATAGCTCATGACATACCTAGCCCCGGCGATATCACTTTAAAATGGCAAAAACAAGAGCGCACAATAATCGGCTCTCATGAGTGAAGGAATTTGTATATACGATGTCCGTTCAAATTATAGCAATTACGCTGATTTTTTACATATTATTAGCTCATTTGCATACTTAATTTGCCTGAAATAGGTCCAAAACTCTAATTGGTCAAGAACTCTTCAGCCGCTTCCTTACCCAAGTTATACATCAATCTACACCTTATGGACTCTAGATAACTGTAACCAGCTTTTTTTTTCTAAATTATGCAAATTAGACACTTAATTAGCCATATTTACGCCTAAAATGCCACTTGACCCAATTAGATTCACACAAAAGATGGCATGGCATAGTATTCTTTATGTAGTGAAGGAATTTGCCTATCCGATGTACTGTTCAAGAGATAAGTAAATACGCAAATTTAATTAGCTCCATTTGCATTACCTTAAGCCGCATATAGCACACCCTTTCAAATTGCAAAAAAGATGCGCACCATTGATAGCTTTCATCAGTGAAGGAATTTTGGGTATGCCTATGTCAGTTTAAAAATTATTAGCAATATACGCTATGTTTGCATCATTAATTATGTCTCATTTGCCATACTTAATTGCCCGAATACGACCAAAATTATAATCAGTTCGAGAACCACTTCAGCCCGCTGCCTTCCAACAAGGTACATCATTAGAGCCTTGCGGAACTCCTGAAAATGTACACAATCCTGTGGGACATTGTCGTAAATTATGCAAATAGATACTTAATTAGACATATTTTACGCCCAAAATCGAATCAGGTCGAGAACTCAAGGGCCCGCTTCTTTCCACCAAGTACACCATCGTAACCCTTACGGAACTCCAGATAAATCGTACACAAGCAGGGGAACACGGACGGCGAGCAGACAGAGAAGATGACAAGACAGAACAGACAGACGGACGGACGGAAGGACGGACAGACAGACAGACAGACAGACAGCAGACAGAAAAGTGAAACTCAAGTCTCTGCCGAACAAAGTCAGGCGAGACAAAAATAGTCAACTACAATAAAGATAGTAACATAAAATCCACAATTCCGAAATTGAGATTGATCGGATTTTCGTTTTGATGCGTAAAATTTATGTGTAGTATTACGTCCCATAGGATTACTGTGTATAACAAAAATTCCGGAATCCGGAATTTATAACAAAGTTGTGATTGTCTATTATGCGGAATCGATTTAAGTTAGCCCCAATTTTCACACAGTGATTAGATATGGACAGCATTAGTTACAGGCAAAAACACGATTTTTGGAAATTGAGGGCAGCCTCCTCAGGCAGAATCTCTGAAGTCGGCCTTTAAGTACATCACAAATATTTTAACCAACAGGTGAAAACATGCAGCTTTCAAGTAAGCCTAGTCTTCAATCAACCCTACCACCATTTGAACCATTGTTTCCTGGATTGGCTCAAGAAATCACATACATTCCAATATGACGCACTCAGATCGTAGTACTCATAGGTCAAACTTAAAATGACATTTTTGCAGCACACTGCGGCTTCAAAAATGATTTTTTTTTTTTTTTGTCTGTGAATAATTTTTGTTATTGGAAATTGTCAAGTTCAGACATTCCCCTATTTGTCTTGAGGTCAATGTTTTCCAACTTTGATCATTTTCAAAACCCCTTATAAAGTTCATTGACCTTTCATCTTATAAATCTCAGAACTAGATACCAACCTCAAACTATCTTGGGGGGCAGGAATTTTTTTTTAATAATGCCTTACTACATCAAATCATCACCCATAGTTTTCTGTAATGTTAATAATATTGATCCTTTTTTGACTCTTATTATTGAAATCTTCAAGAGATTTGCCAGTTGAACGCAGAACACAAAAACACGAAAATATTGAAAAATCGTTTAAAAATCAGTTAAAAAACAACTTGAAAAATAAGATTTTTTGAAAATCAATAAAAAAAATTTGGGTAGGTATACTTTTGTACATGCTTAAGATTTTCAAAATTAGGTAGGGCTGGTTATCCAATACAAAATTTTTTTTTTGACCTTAAGCGTGAGCCAGTTGACCTGGCAACTGTCTTATTCTAACATGCCTCTACATCAGCAATATTCACAGAATCCGACCACAAGCTGCCTGGATATCGGCGGCCAGTGATTTATTTTCATTATCTTAATTATCACATGAACTTTTTTATCACCAACCACCATGTTGAAGATCATGGGAAACCATTAGTGACCACAAAGTTCAACGTCCGATGTATGAAAGGCATCAGAAGATGGCGCCAAGCCTCATTCAATATAGCCACTCCTCCAATGAATCAATAGATTACAGCAATATAGACTGTACACCACCAGGGAATGACACCCCTATGTTCGTACTACAATTGGGATATTTTGGAAGTTGCCGATCTCCCGATAATAAATGCAAATTTTTTCATCCAGTTTCAGGTTTATGTGTTTAAACCAATGACTCTAAATTGTGGATTTCTTTGGCCGCCGACCCCTGCCTTGACATTTTCAGAATGCCAAATTCATAAATCCTTTCATGTAATACCCACTACGCAATTTATGCTAATCTCATTCTTATAAAAAAATGAAATTCAACTGATTTTTCCTCCATGTGTAACTTGTACAAGTATAACCGATGAGGCAGAGAAGATGGAAACTATTATATCTCAACAATGCAAGTAATATGCATGTCCCATTTAAATAAATGAGAATTAAAATTTGCTTGTCTGAATTGAATACTGGGATACATAACATACACTGAAGATAGAATATTGGTATTTTGACAGAGCTCTTAAGACAAATAATCCCAAAGACTCAAATAATGTAGTTACAGTTATCAGAAATGAGGCTAAATCATTGTCAATTTTGTAATAGAGCTCTGAACAGAAAGTATCCTACTAGTGCTATAAAGTGACAGATTGATTTTTTTAGGATACAAATTTCTCTCAAATTCGACATGGTCGGTTGTAGATCACCTACTGAGAACGTTTCTTAGGTTTATTGAACAAACAAGTACATAAAGAAAACTGCCAAACCTTGTTTTTGAAATTGGCTGGCTATCGGAATCTTCCACAGAGAAAACATGATGTGAATTTCTGTTGTGCACGACCGAAATTACTAAATCATCATCTTATCACATAAAGACGGTGTATTGGCGTATTCACTCTAGGTGTGATCCAAAACAATGGTAAGCATTCCAAATATGCTAAAAACCCAGGGTTTGACAAAATTGGGGGCGCTTCTTTCTGGAAATCGTCCTCATGTCTCTTCAAAGGGCTTTCGTAAGGACCAGAATGTAGATCCCATGATCAAATTCTGTGAACAAGGATTGGTGTTTGGGGTTCCCTGAGAGATGTTGAATGTTTTTTACTTTGGCTTTCTTCATAATGTTCCCACATTGGCAAAAGGGGGGAAGGGGGGGGGGGAGGTTACCATGGGAGTTAAAAAATTGAGAAAATTTCGCAGTTGAATCAATATGCATGTCCATTACTCGCATATCATTATAAACAATAATGTATAGTTTGTTATCCATCCACCTCAAATGAGGATGCTATGGCCAAAAATGGTCACAGGTACAATGCAACTTTAAGGTCATTTCTGTTATACAATCCATTTGTACAGATGCCAGTATCTAATTTATATTTTCCTGCATGACAGAGTCAATTTTGGCAAATTTTAATAGCAAAAATGATAGTCTTAAAAGTGCTTCTTTCAACGATTTATGTCTATCATGTCCTCTACTTGATAAGAGAGCCTGGTAATTGCACATATGCCCCATTAGTGCGTGGGAACAACTGATGTTTTGATGGTGAAAGCAATAATGCACATTGCAAAGCCCTAATTCATACTGTGTAATATTAATGTTTAACCATTAATTTGTGCATTTTTTTGTTTTTATATCTTGGAATGGAATGGATGAGGGGCCTCAAATTTGAGGACACAATGAGAATACGGCGTTTCAATCTGATATCGAAATCGATCTACTTCTGGGTCCATCAGGGGGGGTCCCAAAGACGATCGACACACGCACCTTTGCTTGGTAGGCTAGGATGACTTTTTTAAGGTCTTCCTGAAATTTCTAGTTGCACACCAAGTGTTAAAAAATATAGCTTTCATCAACACGTTTTCGTCTGCCTGCAGGTTTTATATTGAATCGGGACCAAGGTCACCAAGGGTCTTATGAGATCACCAACACATGGGTCACTACCAATGCCTATTTTGGGGGGGTTTAAAAAAAAAAAACAAAAAAACATTTTTTTCGAGTGTCTATGAAAATGTGGCGATATGTGGAAACAGGGGGCAATGTTTAAGGTTAACATTATTTTTTAAAAAACCATAAAAAAGTAAAAAACACCAAAAAACACTTTTTAAAAAAACACACACAACAAACCCCCATCCCACCCCCCCCGCACAAACACCCATTCTGTCAAATATGCAGATCATCCAATATAACACCATTTCTCTAGCCATAATCAATAATTCAACAGATCTTTATAGATGACCATTGTTTGCGGCTCACAATTGTCTGGGATGCAATCCAAATTTGGACACAAATTAAATTGGACCGCACACTCAATTAAAGTAGTCTTCCTATCAGGTCAACTACCTCTCACTGAATCCATAAAAAACATAAATCTCAAGATCCCACTGTGAACAATACATATGCAAGGGATTAATTAAAGATAACCAAATTATTCATAATGCATTATCCCCCTCATGAATGTAGAATATCTAATTACGTCTCCACTATACCTACGGGCATTACGCCACTGAATGTCATACACCACTCAACAGTTTGCTTCAAACCATAATATTAAAAAAATTAAAACAAATATTTTTTTTGATTTTTTTTCCCTTTGCAATTTTTTTTCACACACAATTTTTATGACCTGCAAGGGGAATGGATTTTAATTATTTGCAAAATATTCCAAAGTGAAGTGATTTGTTTACAGAGATCTTAATGACATGGAAGATTGATTGCAGTGACAAAATTATACCTTCGAAATTGGTTAATTGCCACAAAAAAAAACAGTGCATACTCACAATCCACCAAAATTATTACTGCAAAATTAAAACTGTTTTAAGAGTATTTGAATGAACTAAGGCCCCAAGAAGCCCGGGATTTTCATCAAATCCTTACAAAATACTGCAAAGGTCAACATCTGAGTTGTGTTGGACTAAGGCTACTTGGTTTTGTAACAAGATTTTGTGGATATGAACAAATCAGGTCCATTTTCACATAAATGAATACATATGTGGTGGTTTTAGGCACAATAGAATCATCTTTTGACAGAGATGACAGGACATTAAAGAAATTACAAATTGAACAGATCATGACAAACAACCTCCTTCTTCAAGTAGGGGTGCAGCTCAATTTCTTTTAAAAATTTTAGTTATTGTTATATACCCTCATTTAAGATCCTGTCATCTTGATTGTTGAAAGTAGGACATAGATTTAACTACTCATTCATAACTGATGTTCTGCAAGGCATTGCATTTTACTATTGCAGGGCCATAGCACTTGCTATGCCCACAGTTAAACAATTACAGTCTCTTCTACATGACTTCGGTAGTTACCACTACCTCTACAATATACATGCAAAGCAACACATCCAAAATTTGCACTCATTTTGACCCGAGCACAAACACCCTTTCTGACCCTTTACCCAGTCAGTGCTGGTAGTTGAAACCTAAATGGCTACTTAACCAGCCAAAGATTTGCCTTAGATAAGAGGAAGGACCGTTTGACGTAATAGAATTCAGCTGGAATCATAACACAAAAAAACAGGGCCTATAATTTTTACCATGCCCCTCAAAGCAGTCAAATATTTGTACTATTTCCCTTCAACCGCGTCCCCAGAGTTCCTCCCTTGGTACGGGCTAGGGCAATCATCCACACCCTTTGGGTGAGGTATAATGGGCCTGTAGCCAGCATCAATGGAAAATAGTGTGGTCCCTATTTTCCCCCTCTAACCATGTAGTATTTGTATAATTAACGTGCCAAGCAGCACCCAACATTGCTAAAGCGGTAAAATTGACAGATGCCTCCAGAACAGCAGTGAAATTTCTGTAAATATAAAATTTTTTCTAATTGGTGGGTGGCTAACTGACACAAGGTTTTGACCAGTCCCTTTTTTTTCTCTATGTAACTCCCAACAGCGAGTGCCACAGGTCGAAACTCCCTTGTATACCAGTGACACTTTACTCTAGTATATCGACTGTGATTGTGACACTAGGTAATCTGAAGTTGACTATGATTTTTTCTCTGATTGCCACAAATTTTAACCAATTTTGAAGCATAAATATCCAACAAAATTGTGATTAACAAAATTGTGTCCTTGGCTTCAAAGGAGAAATTAACAGGGTTCACAAATACACATTCTTAGCTAGGTAATTTGATATAAAATTGGATAGATTGAGCATGATCTACAAATATATTTGTTAGCTTTATGTTTTTTTAAAAATAATCATGTGCAGAAAACAGAAATGTTACATTATAGTACATTGTAAAACAAATGTATAGCATATTGCAAAATGTGCTATCTGACCAGAAAGGTGTTGAGCTTGGAACATAATCAACAAGACATGGAATGTGTCATTGGCAAAGTAAGTGACCCTAATCAGTAAACAACACACAATTGCAAGCACACTGATTGGCACAACTAAGGTATGGATATCATAAAGGCTTTGAAAATCTGGAAAGACAAGGGAAGGCTTGCCAGAGGCTAATGTGATTGACTTTTGCTATTTCCCAACAGATTTCATGGCCATAACAATGACACATCCAAAAGGAGTTGTATGACACGTCACAAACCAAATTCAACCAATTTGTTAGTTTAGACCCTAAACTTGGCTTTCACAACCTTAGTGTAGCCAAACAGAAAACGCTTTGCACTTATTTTCCCACGTCATCCCAACACACACAATGACGAAATTTCCAAGACAATACGATATAAGATAAACATGCAGGTTAAAAAAACCATTGGCTTCAAAACCCCAGTAGATAGACCACCGAAGTATCGTGGTCTAAATTCCTATCCAACTACCTCTCACTGAATACCATAAAAAGCATATCTCAAAGTACCACTTTTGTGTTTTGACAATACATCTGCAAGGGATAAGTAAAGCATACAAATGATTCATAATTGATTTTTCCCCTCATGAATAGTAGAATAGCTATAAGTCTCCACTATACTAAGGGCATTACGCCATCTGAAAGTCATACACCACGCAACAGTTTGCTCAAACCCTAATATTAAAAAAAAATTACAAAAACAAAACAGATTACTATGTAAAAAACTTTGCAATTTTGGAACACAATTTTATGAATCTGCAAAGGGGATGGGATTTTAATATTTTGCAAAATATTCAAAAGTGAAGTGATTGTTTACAGGAGATCTTAATTACATGGAAGATTGTTTGAGGGACAAATTATACCTGCCAAATGTGTATGCCCCACAACAACAAAACGGGTGCATACCACATCACAAAAAATTATTACTGCAAAAATACACACTGTTTTAAGAGTATTGAGAGGAAATAATGACCCAAAGAAGCCTGGATTTTCATCAAATCCTTACAAAATAATGCAAAAAGGTCAACATCTTGAGTTGTTTGGGACCTAGGCTAATGGTTTTTGGTAACAAGATTTTGTGATATGAACCGAATCAGGTCCAGTTCACATAAATGAATACATATGTGTGGGTTTTATGCACAATAGAATCATCTTTTGACAGAAATGACAGGACATTAAAGAAATTACAAATTGACAGTGCATGGCAAACAACATCCTTCTTCAAAGTAGGGGTTGCAAGCGCAATTTCTTTTTAAAATTTTAGTTATTGTTATATACCTCATTTAAAGCTCCTGTCTATGATTGGTTGAAAGTAGGGACATGATTAAATACTCATTCCATAAACTGAGTTCTTGCAGGGCATGGCATTTACTATGCAGGGCATAGCAATTGCTATGCCCAAATTGAACAATTACAGTCTCTTAAATGACTTGGTATACAACCTACTACAATTATACGCAAAGCAACATAAATCAATTTGCACTCATTGGACCCGATCACAAACAACCTCTCTTGACCCTTTACCCAGTCAGTGCTGGTAGTTGAAACCTAATGGCTGAATTACAGCCAAAGATTTGCCTTAGATGAAGAGGAAGGACCCTTTGACGTAATAGAAGCAGCCTGATATCAAGACACCACTAAAAACAGGCCTATAATTTTTACCATGCCCCTCAAAGCAGTCCAATATTTGTTCACTCATTTCCCTTCAACCTGTCCCCAGAGTGGAGTTCCTTGGTACTGGCTATGGGCCAATCATCTCTCACCCTTTGGGTGAGGTATAATGGGCCTGTAGCCAGCATCAATGGAAAATAGTGTGCCCTATTTCCCCCTCTAACCATGTAGTATTTGTATAATTAACGTGCCCAGGCAGCACCCAACATTGCTAAAGCGGTAAATTTACAAGATGCCTCCAGAACAGCAGTGAAATTTTCTGTAAAAAATAAAATTTTCTAATTGGTGGGTGGCTAACTGACACAATTTTTTTTTTGACCAGTCCCTTTTTTTTCTCTAGGTCACTCAAACATCGAGTGCCACAGGTCGAAACTCACTTGTATACCGGTGACAGTATACAAATACTACATGGTTAGAGGGAAATAGGGCACACTATTTTCCCGAGGTACTGGTTACGGGCCTATCATCCCGAACCCGAAGGGTGAGGGGTGATAGGCCCGTAGCCAGTACCAAGGGAAAATAGTGTGCCCTATTTCCCCCTCTAACCATGTAGTATTTGTTTTATTACACCTTACTGTGACTTCGGGGATGAGGTTGTAGGGAAACAGTTCGAACTATTTCCCTAGGGAAATAGCACGCGTATTAGGAATCAGCCAATGAAATAGCATTATTTTGTTCATGAATATTCATGAGGTGTAATAATATTTACTCTTATACCAGTGACACTTTACTCTAGTATATCGACTGTGATTGTGACACTTAAGGTATCTGAAAGTTGATTATGATTTTTCTGATTGACCACAAATTTTAAAACCATTTATTGAAGCAAATTTACCCCACAAAATTTTGTGATTAACAAAAATTGTGTCCTTGGCTTCAAATGAGAAATTAACAGGGTTCACAAATACACATTCTTAGCTAGGTAGATTTTGATATAAAATTGGATAGATTGAGGCATGCATCTACAAATATTTGTTGAGCTTTATGTTTTTTAAAAATATTGTGCAAGACACAAAGAACAACCGTTCATTAACATCTTTAGTAGAGGCTGTTATTAAGCCGAAATCGTTCATTTTTTTGAAGAAAGCATGAAACTTTGTACATGACTTCTATAGCATCAGAGGTTCCGAAAAAAAAATAGACCCAAAAATATTATGCCCCCTGGTGGCCGCCATATTGAATTCCAAAATGGCTGCCAAAATCACAATTTTTTGACATATCTTTAATTCTAAAGTAACTAAAACCAAATGTGTGGTGTCTAAACCTGTGTTTTTGATACCAATGAACCTGCTGGTGATCTCAGAATTTTATTTGGAGGCTGCCATATTGAATTTCAAGATGGCCGCATGAAATTTTAAAAAATGGCTGTCAAATTTGCCATTTTTAGCCATATTTCCAGTTCTGTAGCAGTTGTGATTAAAGTTCAGGTGTCTATATCTATGTTTTGATACCCAGGAACTTTCAGTGATCATAAGTTGTTTTTCAGGTGGCTAACATATCGGATTTCAAGATGGCGGCAAGATGTCTCGTTTGGGCCCGAACAGAAACCTCTATACCACATATAAAACGTACGCTACCGTGAAAATAGTCCACCGACAGCACGTACTAAATTTCGGACGATTAACCGCCAACACGCGGTAAATCAACAATGTGAATCGTCCTTAACCCAAATTGTTTCTCCAAATGGTAAAGAATACAATCTTCCCGAGACCTTGCAGGTGGATAAACATTGTGGGTGCGTCTTAAGGTCACGCAGGGTAGGTGTTGATCACTAGCGTATCCCCCTTTCACTACTGAGAGGGAAATATCGCGGTCTCGAGAGCTACCCTGGGGGGACCTCCCATCTTGGAAGTAACGGGTATGTAAGGCTGTTAGGACCCTCTTTTTCAGCTTCGTTGTCACCCAAAGACCCACTGTTTATATTTAAAATTTTCACCCAAAGACCTCTATTAGAAAATAATTGCAAAAATCTCACCCAAAGACCCTATTTTTTGGAAAATTTTGTAAATTTGTCACTCGGGAAAAACCCCATTTTGTTACAATTTGGCTCTCTATCACCCAAAGACCGCTATTTTTCAGTGGGTCACCTAATGCCCCTGGGTTTGGAAACACGAGTCTTACACCCATATCTATTTCATATGGGAGTGCCCCCAAGGTAGCTACCCTCCGCGACCTTTTGCGCAGTATCCCACTGGTAGTCTCAGGCGGTAGAAGGAGGAGAGGGAACGAAGGCTCTAGAGTATCCCCGTCTCTCACCGAGCAACTTACCTACAGCTCTTGATTGTGCCCACTTGCACCGGCACACAGTGCTGCAGTAGAAACAGCTCCTCTTCTACACTGCTGGACTATTTCCCTTATGTCCCTAGAGGAAAATGACTAACAACCGGACGATCACTGTAAAAAAGGAGGTAGCGGTATTTGTGTTGTTAGATCTAGGAGCGCTTTCTCTGTAAACAGAAGACAGGGGTCCGCTCTGTGATTTATGAAAGTGGCAAAATGGCCTTTAAGGGAGAGGGCCGAGGAGATGACAACCTGTTTGGTCTTCTGAAGCCTTTCAGTATGCTTGATACCACTTTAGTGTAGGCACCAAGGTTTCTCTGACCCTTATTCCACAGCTAATGCCTGGTCCTGGAGAAACACTGGGTGTGGCGTAACAGGCAAGGTCTGGTTCTTTGTGAGAAAACCCGCCCGTGAGAGGATGGACACGCCATACTTCGACCAATGAACAAGGCATATATTTTGGAACCCCCCTCGTCGCCCCAAGGCTCCTGCCATGCCACAAAAAACGCTGTCCGAAAATTCTTCCTAAGTAGATCAAAGAGACTGATATTCTCTAGTGGCTCAAATTCCTGGCTCAAATTCCTAAGACGCTAAGCCCTGGAGCACAAGCGGCAGGCCCCACTTCGGAACGAGTGAACGAACTGGGTGACGTGCCGAAAACATGCTATGAAGCAGATTCGTGAGAATTGGGCTATTAGAGACAACTGAGTCGGCTCTGAAACCCGGATGGAGTGCCCCAATTGAGTGGGTCATGCACCTATCTGTTTGGGGGGCACCAAAACCCTCGTGAAGATTTCTATTAGGGAAATCCCGATGTGCGTAGCAAACGCAGACAACGATTGATATCACGATTGGCGCACCATCTATAAAACCGGCGGATTCGAGAATCGTAAGTTCTCCGCCCTGCCTGCCAAGGAGCGCAGTATTCTTTTTCAGAAAGTCTTGTCTGAATGTACATTTGGCGGAAATGCGCCAGACCAAGTCCAGGTTGCTAGCGTGCTAGTATGCCCTTGGACTAACGGGTCGCTGGGGGAATCGCTTACCAGATCCCCGTCCTGACGGGAAAGACAGGTCCCTTACTAGCAGCTCTAGTGGCTGCCTTGGCTGTAACCAGCAGAACCATTAGTTGTTGGACTGAGAAACCTTCTCGAAGACTAATTGGTATCATCGCACATGAGGGGGGAGACTTGCTCACAGTAGTACGTTGGAAGCTGGTGAGCATGCCGGCAAAAGTGGAGAGAATTTGGGAATGTCATTCCTGGAAGTTGCTATTTTGAAGGGAATTTGTGAACCTTAAAATACAGAAATACATAAGAATTAAAGGGAAATTTTTGAAATCTTGAGGAAATTTTGCTATCTAAGGGAAATTTTGATCATCTTCCTGGGCAATTTTGCATTTTTTACAGCCTGGCTGGTGATTCATGGCGGAGGCAAATAGGTCCCTATGTAAACGCTGTAGCCTCTAAAATGACCAGCAAACTGCTGGAAGGAGGTCCATTCCACTGACACCCCTTTATCTCGTTGACGTCTGGGCACTCTGTGGCCCTATATCCGGGAGAGGGTGTGCACTAGGATGTTCTCTACCCCATTACATAGGACGCTATCAGATCTGTGTTCCATTGCCTGCACCACTCAATGAGTTCTCCTTGCAGGACACTGGGGGATTCTTGTCCACATCCCTCGTTGATGTATGTCCTTACCGTGCATGTTGTACATTGGACAAGATACTTTTCCTCTCTTCAGGTGACGCAGTGCTTGCAGTGGCACGAAGATAGCCACATCTCGCGTGCATTGGTTTTTGATGGCAAAGTTGCATGGGAGAATCCCCCGAGTACCGTGTTCAGGGTCTCCAAAATGTAGTGTTGGGGTCCATAAACCCCTTAAGGTTTCAGGTTCAGGTTGGGCCTCCACTGCCGCCCCGAGTAGTCTTGTATGTTACAAGGTGGAGTTAGAAGAACATCCGCGAATTGCAATCGAGAGCCATATCACGCCTTAGGGCCAAAAGCAGTATTCTACTCTCCTTCTCCCGCCGGAGCTTGTCCCCATTTGGTAGTGTCTCTTGGAACTTACGGTAGATAAACCTCACCCTCGGAATGGGTAGGCAAGGCTGTGACAAATCTTGATACAGTATCCTTGGGTTACCATGTGCAGAACCCCAAAGTTCCCTGTCACTCTGCCTGCCATGCCCTGCAAATTCCATTAGATTAACCGCCCACCACAGGTTGGCATATGGTTGTCCAGGAGTATCATAGGCGACCGGCTTGGCCACCCTAGTGACCACCACCACCTTGGATTGACCCCAACCTTTGTCTTTGCCCTTACTCCTATGTCATTTACCACGGAGCTTTCCCGACTATTTACCGCCGGTGCCACCTTCTGGTTCTAAGGGACTGATAAGCACCTGGTAGCGGGGTAGCTGCTGGTGAAGCGCCCCATCGTGGATGGATGGGGTAGCTTCCTTTCCTTCCCTGCTTTTCCTGAGCGTCTTAGTTGCCGCCGATGTGCACTTTATCCGCGCTTGCTCTTGAGCTTGGAGGGACGCCCATTGACCTCTCTGAAAAGGCCCTTAGCGTACGCAGTGGCAACTCTAGCATATCCGAGAGGAATCCTTCTAAATTAGGGGCTTGTGACAATTGACGCTCTACTTCACCGAAGTGGCCAATTATGGCGGGTGGTTGATCTAAAAAACTTCATGATGGAACCATTGGATGAAAATGATACGACCACCAAAGGATTCCTTGGTATCAAAAACATAAGGTAGAGACCCTTGAATCTTGCCTCTAGCTGCTGTTTAGCAAATAGGATTAGGCTAAAACTTAAAAACAGTTATTTTGGCGGCCATTTTGGAATTCAATATGGCGGCCACCAGGGGGGGGGTAATGAATTTTTTCCGGAACCTCCGATGCTATACGAAGTATGTACAAAGTTCATGCTTCTTAAAAATGAACGATTCTGGAAGGAAAAAATCCCCCCTTACTGCTTAACTATTAGTGTATCGTCTACACTACTTTGAAGTTTTTTCAGCATATTGAAATTTTACTATTACGCACAGCAGCTCGAAGCTAGCCCCCATAATCTGTGCGCGCGAACCTATTATCGACGGGTGTTAATGGCGTGTTTGGGACTCCATGTTCTTTTCATTTGTCGCCGGATGGTAAATCGGTCAAGGGTATCAAACACCGCCATGCCAGCTATACGCTTAGCAGTACACGGGGGTCACGACGGTACACAAAACTCAGTTGTTAACAATGCCAAATGAATTTGAATGCCAAGTCCCAAAAGACAAAAAAATCAACATGCAATGATTGCAAGTCCGATATCCGAGCCGTTTTCTCGCCCGACAAATCATGTAGCCTTGCCTAGACTCAGTCTCAACCTCCAATCCTAGACTAGTTACCGGCCGGTTACTGCCCCAGGGTTACCGCATATTCTTGGTAAATCTTACCAAATAAAGCCCACCAAATAGTCACAGATAGCCTAAAAATGTGGCATATCCACTGAAAATTGTATACTAGAATTTATCTTTAGAAGTAGGGAGGAAACATGCGGTGAAAGTATTACGAAAATACGAGTGGAATTTGTGTTAACACAGAGCTTATACCCTGTTGTGACGTATAAATGTAAATAGTCTATATTACGCGTCGTTGTTTTAATCCAGGCCGCTGGCGGACGTTAGGGGGGCCTCCACTCAGTTCCTGTTCGCTCAACTGTAGCTCTAAAATGCCCCTACAGTTGAGACTATGCTTTCTGCACCCATGTTCTGGGATGGTTTCAGGCAAATTCTGAAATGATGAAGAAATATTGCAAATACGTTTACACAAAGAAGCGAATAGCAATCTAGAATAATTTCTTGATCGTTCAACATTTCTAACGTTAGAAAATAAACCCGCTGACTTAAGCGCAGCTCTCGAGAATGTACAAGGGGCGTTGTTGTGCGGAACTATGAGTACGTGTTATTGCTATGAGATGTTCCCCCCCGGTGGAGGACGAGCACGGAAAAACGATTTATGGCGAAAAGGTGATTGGGAAGTCTTCTGAGCCCGCCTGCTCTTATCAAGCTACACCGACAACATGAACTAGCCAATGTCCACTAAAAACCATGATTCCAATATCAATGCTCTTTTAATTAGCTTTTCTATTCATTTAATATTGGTATTGAATGATGATCAGGGATGTGAAGTGGGCATATATAATTTAATGAAAGTGATCCGGCATTCTTCCAGCGCCAACCCCGTGCGTGTGACGCTAAACGTTTAGCGAACTCGTCCAAACAAAAGGCTACAGGAGTTAAAGGGTATTCCTGGCCAACATGTGGGTATGCTTTTAATATGCTGAAAATAACTCACCCAAATCCCCATAAATGTAAAAAAAGTAAAAAAAATGACATTTCATTTTTTTATTATGGCCAAAATGTCCGGAAATCCTGAAATTTCCAGAATTCTTATATACCTGGACGATATGGGCAGTCATCACCACAAACTGCCAATCTGGCTTTTTTACCTACCTGGCGGGCCCTGTGTTCACTGGTTTCTAACTGGTTTGAAATACAACAAAAGGAACCTGCCATAGCTAGTTATGGTACCCATATGTAGAAATACGGAAAACGCTGAATGGGAAGAAAGGAAAGATCTGCTCAACTTGTGTTTCAACAAAAGTGTAAATGAAAAATTAAGTGGACATTGAGTATCAAATGAGGGGGTGTGCAAGCATTGCACCTCACCGGATTTGAACTAGCAACCTCGTGCACTTTCGAGTGTCTGACAGCATCAAAGGAATTGATTGGCGCAATCCAGATGGTCTTTCACAGTCATTGGGGTATTCCTTAGGAAAAAATCCAGATTTATTCGACAAATGTACACAACTACAGCAATCATGGATCTGCCATCTTTTAATCCCTGTGGACAGTTAGAATGCCACACGCAATGCCGACAACAGAAGCCAGCAAAAATATATGACTTCAGCAGTCTGCCCAAGCCTCAACTTTGCGAACTTCGGCCGGCACACAAAGATAAAAGTGAAGTTCACGGCGCATGTGGCAGAATGATACACATGAGCTTCCTTAAACTTCCTTAAATCATCTACTGCTACAAAAATTATGCACGGCAATGGCGTTTCTTCACCAAGGAATACTGCAAGACTATAAAAATCTTGGTACGTCTTAATTAGGTAGTAATTTCATACATATGTAACGACGATTTATGCTAATAAATTCCTTTAAGGGCGTTTGCTGTCCCTTGGTAGGGCACTCAACTTTGGTTCTGGTAGGGGTGAGCAAAACAGCACCAATTAGGGGGATTGGAGGGATTTCTTCTGGATGGACACGAAACAGTGGACGTACCGACCGGATGGGGACGTTGCCCCTATCTGGCTCCAAAAAAGTGGGACATACGGACCAAAAAAAGTGACATTGTCATCTTCTTCCTCCTCCTTCGGGGCAATTTAACCAATATAGCCTAAATTGGGCAAAAAACTGAATAAATTGGGCAATTTTGGCGTGTCAAGTTAGAATTGGAGGCAAATGGGAGACACTTATCAAATTTGCCCACTTTGACGGGACGGCTTGGGAAATTTGCCCCCTCGGACGAAGCCTCGGTACGCACTGAGACCCAGAAACTTCTTTCCCCAGTATCAAAGCAACCGGCTTTCTCCATGCTCCACATACACAAAAAAAACCTGATGACAACACAGTAATCTGCCACCATTGGGTATTTGTGCTGGGAATGTCACCGTGGAAAGCAATTGAAAGAACAGCCACAGTGCTACATAGCAATTGCACACAAAAATAAAAACTCAGTCATACAGAGGCAAATATAGCTTATTTCAAGGGTGAATAAGTAACACGGCATCCCACCTTTGTTGTTCTCGGCTTTATCATGCCTGCTCTTTCACTTAAAAACCACAGATTAATTTTCCTCCCAAGAGCCTCATTAATAATTTATTGAAATTCTACAAAGGAGTTGTCAAACACATTGTGCGTTTTGTCAGTTTGAGGGAACCTGGCTTTAGGCCATCCACACAAGTTTTCAAGAGGTAGATTGTTTGGGAAAATCTTTCAACACCAATAAAAAACACAGTCAGGATATGAAAATGTGTTCTTAAGGTGACAGGAGGAAATTGAAAGTGCGAGTTGTATATAGAAGAAATAATTCTGCTTCTAGATATGAGATTATGAGAAAACGTTTAGAATTTGAACTCTGACCAGACCCTCTTCCACTTTAAGAATATGATTATTTATATAATTGCAAGTATCTGCCTCTTACATGTTTCAACAACCGTTAAATACAAGTCCCATCGGTTCCCTGATACCAAAAATGGGCGAATGAAAGCGATCATTTCTCTCAATGGAACATCTCAGACCTTAAAGCAAATATTCTGCTTGAAGATCATCATATCTCCTTCCTATGTCAATCACAACATTGTGGAGGGTATTTCTATCGCTACAAATCTTTTCGAGCTAATGGACCGTGAAGACTAGCATGCACCATGGACCCTTGAGGTCAAGGCACCCTTTCAGTCAGGGTTCCTGTGTAAAGAAATGGTTTAAAAAATTGGGTATGTCAGATCAAAGTAAAGTATAGATGCCAACCTGTTTTGATTGATATTTCCTAAAGATTTTATACTTACTATTGATAGCAACCAGTGTGCAAACACAGATTCGCCATTTTCTCTCAGTTTTGGGTACACTTTAGAAACCAGTCACAAAAAAATACCATTATTTGCAGCCGGTATGGACTTTGCCTTTCTTTCTCATGCTTATTGACGGTAGTGAAGCTTACAGGACACTCACGGCGCAATTGCCATTATTATTATATGCTGCACACATCAGGAAATTGTCACAATCATTTCGCTTATCTTGGTGGCAGCTGGCAAAGATATCACCCATAAAGCCTCCCCATTTCAGTTGGGTTAACAAAGCCAATTGAGACTACGATCTTGCCCTAAAGACAGAACATGTTGGCCACGGTGGGCTGACTCACGATTCAAGGTTAATGCATCATAAGTACTGTGCTCTTCCATGGACCAACATGTTCTTGGATCTATTTTTTATGTAGGCTCATCTGTGTGCAAAGATGAACATCCATTCATCCTTGTATTTGAAGATATTGTTTGATTATTGTATCCGATTACAAATTTTGGTTTAGTCTAGTCCACAGTTTGGGATGGTATAAGCAAAAATGCGTCTCATTGGCCCATAGATTGGTGTGCCCCCTCACTTTTAACCAATAAGGAATGCCTGTCAGTGATGAACCACATTTGGAAATCGAAAACTCACTCTCATGAGTGGGCAGGTTTTATTGTACAACTATGCGAAATTGGTGGTTGTTGCCAGTCTAATATGAGACTATATTAAAGAGTGCATTACAGGCGCACACTATACTTGTCGGACCTGATGGGGTTTCTGTTAGTTAGGAAAACAGCACTCAATCTTTACAATTCCGACCTTCTTTTTAATCCCATAACACATCTACTTAGAAATTAGTGCATTTACTCTTAATTTTTTATCTTGACCCTTTTATCCACACTCAAAATATGGATCAACAGGCTTGAAAAACAAGTTGTTTTCTTCTACTTCTCCCTTCTCTGTCGTTCCTAAACTTCTTTCATTGCTTGAAAAGTTACATGCACGGCCACCCTTGGACTAGGCAAATATCTCCATGAGAAACGCAACTTCCTTCAGCAAATACTGACGACAATGTTTCACACGTAGGAGGGATTGGAGGGACACATTCTCCATTTTTGTTCCATTAGCAGAAGGCATTGTAGTGTTTTCATTTAATTTGCACAAAATGTCAGCCATGAATTAGCCTATGATAGTTTTACTTTTAGTCAAGCACTTAAAGGGCTTGTTCGGATTATGGTTATGGTGTAATGTACATGAAGGACTTCATGGAACACTTTAACCTTGTTTGCCACGATACCAAAAAATCCAAAAATATTCAGGTAGGGGGATGTGGGACACACCGACGCCAAATGGGAGAGAGAACTTGGGTCCAACTGGCTAGATTTGTCAGAAAGAAGTGGATTAACAGCATTAAGAACTCAAGAGCTTACAACACTTTTGAAGGTGTTAAGTCTGATCACAGGATTGGCTCTTGCAGGAGCCAGATAAGTTATCGTCAGAGTAAACCACCTCCAAGAGATCCATGAAAAACATAGTGGAGAAGGTAGGGGGGATACAAAGCTTGTGAGCAGGATACTGTAGCGGTATACAGGTGCAACACTCTTGTTGATGAGCGTGAAGACAAGAAATCCAGCGCAGTATATAATGTACTCACTTCAGCAACAAAGAAATGGCATTGGAGAGGCGACCTTGAAGAAAGAAGAAGACTACTGCTTGCCTCAAATGACAAGTCAGCAAAGCCAGAGAAAAACTGAAGTCTGCAGCCAAGAGAAGCACACGTACTAAACACCAGAAGCTCCAAGCAGAACCTTGATGCGGTAAGGCTGCACGTGATGACGCTTACAATGTGGTGCTGAGGAGCATTGTTAAGTCCAAGGCTGAAAGCACTTGACGCCCTACATCTGGAAACAAGCATGCTGCTGACTGGGAGGCCTTGAGGAGCTGACAGATAAGAAGGCTACCCCCACCTATAAGATCAAAGGTGATGATTGAAAAGCTGAAGAGCGCCGTGACAAATGGGTTGTTTCATCACTTTAGTTCTCTACCTGGCACGCCAGTTCAGAATAACACTAAACTTGATGACCTTTCTTCAATCAAAGATAGCAGACAACCTTCCCATCCAGACTGGACCGTTCACTATGGAGGAGCTTCAGAATTGCCTGAAGAAATGAAGAAAACACCAAGAAATGGTCCCGACAACATTCCTGCAGTAGTTTGGAAGAATCCACTATTCCATGATCAACTGTTAGAATTATGTAAAACACCTACATGGGAAACAAAACAGCTGCCTTTCAACATTCATTCATCATTCTCTACCAAAGAAGCGACCTCCAAACAACCCCAAAACTACAAAGGAATACACGTCGCCACTGGCCTCTAAGATCTACAACTCCATGTGCCCTCAACAGAATCACTCCTCACATTAGATCCCATTCTCAGCGGAACCAGAACAGGTTCGCAAGGAAGATCAACATACTTAAGATACTGGCCTCAGGAAGGATCATAGACAGAGTTGAGACTTCCGAGAGGAAGGCTTCAATTGTGTTCGGGATTTTTCCACGGCTTTGAAAGTGTAACAGGGATGATACTGCTGCATATCTCGCCAACTACGGTGCTCCCAGACTGAGAATGTCAGGCATTGCCATCATGATGTGGAGAACCCCATATGCTTTGTGCACAGACATGGATGGGCCCACAAGGCAGTTCCTAACAACTACTGGAATACTCCAAGGAGATACTCTTGCTACCTATCTCTTTGTGGTAGTGGTTGATTGCAATCCTCGGACAGAGGTCTGAATCTGAAAGAAGGGGGTGGGGAACTTACCATCAAACCAAGCGTTCTAGACGTCTACAGGGTCAGCAATCACGACCTGACTACGCAGAGATCTAGTCAACAGAGATCTGTTTCGGTTATGTGGTGCCACAAGATCTAAACATCACTTGAGAATGCTGCAGCAAAGTCGGCCTAACATCTAAATGCCCAAGAAGACTGAATATTTGACTGTCAATGAGGAGACGATCATCTACCTATCTGCACAGCAGAGGGTAGCCACTAACGAGGTCAAGGGACGTCAAGTATCTAGGGTTTTTCCTAGGTTGCCGACAGCAAGGAAAGACTTCCTGTCACGCAAAGGACCAGCTTGAAATGCCGGCAATAATCTACACCACTTTATGGCAATCTGTATCTCCAATTCAACCAAGTTGAAATTCTTTAGAGCCTGTGTAGAGAGTATCTGTTATATGGATTGTAGAATGGACCCATGAAGAAAGAGCTACGGATTCAGAGGGAGGCACCACACAGTTCATGCGGTACAAACATATCCTGGGTGAGCACAAGGACCGGGGCACAGATGTATGGAGCTTGTCCACTCCGGCTTCCATCTCTGTTGCCCAACGCGTGCACGATTTGCGGGTCCTGTCATCGTGCGATTGACCAAGTGGTCTGGACCCGTCACATGTTGGAAGTTGCCATGCAGGAAGCGGGGTGCGTCGGCCCATTTGACTACATTGATGTGGATTGCTCGGGAAGGCCAGCGGGATCCATCTGACATCCCCAACTAATGACAACAGGGACATTTGGCGCTACACATGGTGAAACAGCATCTCGGCTGCGGCGCGTTAGATAGATGATAGTGTTCTATTACTTGATATGAGAGCATGGTACATGTACTTGCTACAGATGACTGGACAATGTGGACCAGGACAGCCACGCATAGACAGAAAATGGAAAGGGAAAATAAAAGAAGCAAGGAACTACATCCGACATGGAGAACATACGTCGGCGAGCCGGGGGCACACTGGCAAGGGCTTATGCCACCAAAAAATAAAAAAAACAGTGAAAATATCCCGATATACAATATCAATGTTTGCGTATGCAAAGTGCTTTTATCCAGGGGTTTATTCTTTTTATTGTTGAAAATGTACAATATTGACATTTCAGATTATTGCTTGAGGTGTCATTACTATTCAATTCTGATAATTTCCATTGAGCTTTTTTTCACTTCCTTGCAACTAAGCCGCACAAATTCTACATGTTTTAATGGCCTGAAGTCAGGATTTGTTAGGATTATAAACAGTAACAGAGGGATTGCGACATACAGTTACAGAGAAGAGCTATGGTGGGTGTTACAAGGACAGAGTCAGAAATGAGACTTGAGGAAGAGGAGAAGAAGAACATAAGTCAAAAATTAGAGGAAATCAAAGAAATGAAGATGGGTGGGACACATTTCTAGATGGTAAGATGACAGACAGATGGGCACATCTAAAAATACAGATTGGAACACAAGAGAACTATGTCAGATTAAAGAGCAAAGAAATGTAGGAAAAGGATGAATGACATCAAAGAATATGGCGGCATTATGTGGAAGAGAGTTGCACAAAATAGAACCAAATGACGTTGATGAAGAAGCCGGCTTCCTGCAGTTTTGAAGCGAAAGAGCGTTAGATAGAGACAAGTGGTTCTGAATTGGAGGTTCATGAGTAATGCTGATTTTGCGCCGAGGGCAGGCCGGGGGCGGGTGGATGTCCGAAATACCATCGCGGGACGGCCTCTGCATCGGCCTGACATGCATCTGCATGTTTGCACTTAATCTCCTAAACAAACTTATAAGGGCATTCCGTGTTTCAGATTAGCAGCATCTTTGGGTGAAAGTTATCTGGGAACTATAGTCCATTTCTTAACTCCGTTGGCAGTGATGTCATTAACTTGACACAGCTTTACGCACGCTCAAGATTATGCCGTCTTGTTCACACAGGTTAAAATGCCATCGCGTTAATATAAGCAGCGGGCGCTGGGTTATAACTGGTGCCGGCCATCAAATCTCGCGCTCGTGACAAAACTGGAAAAGGAGAAAGAAAAATGGAGAAATATATTTACCATTCACATGCTTAAACCTAGACCACATCTTATTGGTCTGGGGGAGTGTATTGTTGACTCCCAAAGTCGGCCTAAATTGAAACACGGAGACCTCTTGCCCCCAATCAAATTGAAGGTAGTACCTGTCTTTAACAGGGCTCTTCTTAGCCTCTTTATACTTTATGTGTGTTACTCACATGTATATATACGGTTTATGAGAATCTCCATAAGATAGTAGCACCAAATGTCAAGGGTATGAGGTTTTGATAATTGAAAACGTAGCCTCCCCCAATGCTGAGACCTGCAATGAAGTGGATTGAAACAAAAATCACCTTAATATGTTAGGCCTTGAAACCTCGATTATTGAGTTCTCGTCCCCCGAACGCGTTATGAAATAATTCATTATTTTGAAAAATTATGTTCAAGTATCACCTTTTCAGTCGATATAGGATTTTTGGTAGGAACCGGTCTGGAAGTTCGGAAATGAGTCTAACAGAGACCCACCACCCAACTTGTTTGGATGTCGCATCCCCGTAGTTCATTTCCCTGTATAAAAATAGCAGTGCCTATATGACTAAGAATAAGGAAAA
>JAMKCH010060192.1:0-14005 GCA_023653785.1 Ophioderma brevispina
ACTTTTTCGATCGAGTTACTGTCAAAAGTATCATAGGGGGACTTTCTTTTTTTGCTGTTATTGGCTCCTTCCTACAAGTATTAGGAGCTAGTAGTCCTTTTCAACCCATCATAGCAGTCGGAGGAATTTCGTATCGCAATGATGGTCAGAGACTACTGGATCACAATCCAACTTCCACTTGGATTACATAATCAAAAATCCTTTAAAAAGGAAAGGGGGCCCCAAGGAGTGAGTCCTGTTGGGGTTAGTTCTATTTGGGGGGGGTTGGGAAACCTTATGTAGGAAAAAACGTTAGACGCAATATTCAGATTGATTCGTTGAATTTTAAATGCAATTTGCTATCGTACCACAGTCACTTTTAAAGAAGTATAAAAATATCTATATTGATTAGGTGTCCATCAGAGTATGAGGATATTACAGGGAATGTAACTATTTTTTCCTGAATTGACAAAATACAGACATGAACAACATACAACAAAGATGGATGGCGTTGGGTCTTGAGGCGGTAGGTATAGAATTGATACTCGTGGGAGGAAGGGGTTAGGTGCCAGGATGAAGACAACAAAGTGTAATAGAGTAGAACAAAAGATATGCAAACGAACAGCGATTTCAACAACCAGGTGGGGCTCTACAAGAATGGAATAAACAAAATCAAACTGAGCTGTGATTAAGATGAAGATTGAAAAGAATTAAATACTGGCTTAAATTTTTGGCGTTTTTTGGTGTCTATTAGTTTTTGAATTCTTTTTAAATTCATACATATAAGTGCTAATTGTATATTTACAAACTGAAAGGTGGGCAATCAAATCATAGGCTGAAATAGGTTTATTTTGTGTGTGTTGATGGAAGTATTTTTAGAGCCATACATAAAGTGGAATTATGAATCTTTAATTGTGATATATATAGTTCATAAGCATGACGCTTTGAGTTGATTCTCCATCTTTAAGTAGGTGCTTAGCGCATAGTATAAAGCCGTATACATGTATTTTTTGTTTTTTTTTTTGTTTTTTGTTTTTTTTTTTTTGTTTTTTTTTGTTTTTTGTTTGTTTTGTTTTTTTTTTTTTTTTTTTTTTTTTTTTTTTTTGTTTTTTTTTTTTTTTTTTTTTTTTTTCTTTTTTTTTTTTTTTTTTTTTTTTTTGTAGCTTAAATTACAACTAATAATATACAGGTATTATACAATATTATATACATAAGGCAGACATATGCAGGCCGGATCCATGTAGGGGCGGAGGGGGCGCGTGCGCCTCCGGTAATTCTGCACCATCTTGCACAATCAGCCCATTTTGAACAAGTGTTCAGCTCAGCCCCGGTTTTTGAACATTTTTCAAATCCTGATCCGCCCGGCAGATAGGTAGTAGCATTGAAATAAATTTTTTTTCTAATCTAGAAGTTGTCCATTCACGTGATGGCAAGAGTTCCTTTGACTTTAGGTATTTCCATGCGGTGATTATTATATGGCACGCAAACACACAGTTGTTTGCTAATTAAATGCATCCCGCATCAAATTTTGAGTCAGTGTGTAAACTTACGCTTTATGTACAACACCAAAATAAGCACAAATATACCCAATTTTTTTCTTAAAAAAAAAAAAAACAATGTTTTTCATTTGTGCTCATTGTTTGGTGGAAATACCTCAACTTAACATGTACATTTAAGATAGTGTTTCCCCCAATATCATGCAGTTTACGCTTTCAGTGTTGCCTTGACTTCAATTAAAAGCACATCAAATCAGTTATTATGTCCCAAACTATCAATGCAGTAGGATGCTAATAATTTGACACTCATGTTGGAAGCACCTTAAACATTATTACTTTCGTTATATTTTCAAAACTTAACCAAATATAATTAACATGTTGACACTCAAAGACATCATTTTGTGTTTTGTGGGGTCTTTGCAATTGGCATCAATTTTGCACTTATAGTATATTAAATATTGAAAATCAAAGCATAATAATTATCACATATCATAAGTTGTATTCCCAACCTCATTATAAGCAAATATCTAGTATTAGTCTATCAATGTGGTACATAAATACTATTGCTCCAGTGTCTCTTTGAATGCACATAAACACTTCAAAACCAAACCTACCAATAGTGAAGAATAGATCTGAACATGTCAGTTGCAGATTTGGAACCGATGATAAAATTTATCCAAAGTTTGAAATTGCAATTACATGATATTTTCAAACTCAATATTCTTACGTGTGTTTTCCTGCCCAGTATTTTGGTTTTTGCACTTGTAACAAACCTTACATTTTATTTTCCTTGCGAATTAATGAACAGTTTCATATCAAAATAGCTGCTAACATTAAAAAATACCTAACATTAACAATCAATATAATAAAGACGCAATTAAAGACACTATATGAGTTGCTAATCCGCAAATCGAAAATCATCAAACATCAGATTTTTCATGTATTTGACAAGTACAGTAGCCTAACATACCCTGCAAACGATAAGACCACAAGCAACCTAATAAGGACAAAATCGAGAATTTAGTCATTACGTCCGTTCGGACACTTACTACAACACGTAATTTGAAATGGAGACATCGTATCTGGACACTGCGTTTTATTCCGTTTTCTGTCATTCTACAGCTGAAAAGGTAAACTTAGGAGAATTCTACATACTTATCCTTCACTTGCAGCTATTCCTGCAATGTCAATATTTTTCAAATCACTGCTAGTGTCGTTAAGTCACAGTTCAATTGTTGTCAGTAATTATGATAAGATAACCAGCATAATTTGCTTTCAAATTCAAGTCACAATGAATGTGTATATACCAAATATGTTTGATAACCAAATACCGCATACTTGGCCATAGCTAATTTCAAAATCAAGCAAGTTTACCCAAGTTTTAGGACAATGCTTTACAAAGGCGAACTTGTATTTTATGTGATGCGTAAAATGTCTCCGACGAATGTCGCCATCACTAACATGCAAAAATGCAACTGCAATGTAAGAAGTGTACAATACGAATCCCAAAAATGGTTACCTTTGTTAAATGACTCAAGAAATCTAAATTACTCTTGGCAAAAATACCTTAAAATTCACTAAATTTAGTAAAATATATATTTATTCATTTGGCAACACTATTTTTGAAATCAGTACCACATTTACATTTTGGCCCTTTACGGGGTCTGGAAAGGGCGAACCACTGAATTTTACATATTTTCACATTTTCCAGAAATCTAACAGGCTGGCAACCCAAAAGACTAATCCACATGCTGCAACCAGAACTAAAATACTTTCAATGAAAACAGGGGTACTACATATGGTCATCTTTTGCTTGTGGATACTTTGCCTACCCTACCTAGCTATTACACTGATGTTTGCATATTAATTAGCTCATTGCATATTTAATTTTTGCCCGAAATGGGGCCAAAATCTAACAGTCACGAACTCCTCAGTCCGCTTTCCTTTCCCCCAAGTTACCTCATTATACGACCTTACGGAACTCCAGAAAACTTGCACACAGCTTGCGGAACATTATTTCTAAATTAATGCAAATTATATACACGAATCTACATATGTTACACCCAAATATAGCAGGTCGGAACCCATCAACCCGCTTCTTCCACCAGTTTATCATCGTAGCTCTATACGGAACTCCAGATAAATCGTAACACAATATGGTCAAATGTTGACAATTTTCTCGGGGCAATATTGGACCTGTTTTCCTTGACCTTTTTCCCCACCCCCTGACGACCCAGGGAAGACCCTGGGGGAAATGAATGACATGGTGAGAGGGGTTTCCCCTTCTACAATATACCAAAGTTGGCTACGCTAGCTCATCCAGAAAAAAAGATATGCCCAAATGTTCCGGGTTAACATTTTTATCACGGACATTGTTTCCAGGGTAACTGTTTATCACGACATACGTACATGACATAGCCCCGGTGAAGACCCTTTGGGGAATGAATTACATGGTGAGTAGGGGGGTTTTCCCCTTCTACATATACCATATTTTGGCTACTCTAGCTCATCCAGAAAAAAAGATATCACCAAGCTTCCAGGGTTAACAGTTGTATCACGGACATTGTTCCGGGTTACATTTTTATCAGGACATACGGACATACGGACCTACATACGGACGGAGCCCATTTTATAGTCCCCTCCCGACTTCGTTCGGCGGGGACAAAAATGTGCTAGACTACTCCTGTATTGTTAGAAATGCATGCTCTTCCAAACTAATAAATCCGTTTACCATCACAAAAGTCTCAAAAGCATTATTACAGTAGAATACATAAAATTCTTGAATACTTCTTGCATGCTGGTTACGTCCTTCGTTTGTCACTCCTCGATATATCAATGCTTTAACTCAGTATGTCATAATCACTGGCAAAAATTATATAGTGTCAATAAGTAGCTTGCATAACTTCTATGTAAGCTGATATGAAATTTTGTGAACATCACATAAAATACATTTGTTAGAAAAGAATGCTTCATTTCAATGAAGTTATAAACTTACTAGCCAAACTTTAATAGAACTTTGACACATTCATTTAACTATGCCTTCAGTTTTAAAATTAGAGATTTTTGCACACGTGTGTGGAAATCGTCTATTAACATATACCTATCAACAATGCTAAAATGTGCCATTTGTTGTTTGTATTGAAATCATTCAATGTAATTATTGATGATGCAAACACCAATTGTATGTCCGTGATGATGGAATATTGGCACCTCACGTAAGTGAGCTCTAACTTTCTACATAGAGAAGCTTAACATGTACAGACAATTTCCCACTCCTATCTATTCAAAGTACAAAATTCCTTCTTTCGTCCAGACAAAGATTTTAAAACTCTGAAATGCATAGGTATCGTTTACTATTTAAAAAACGAATTACAGGTCTAGTTTACTACTTTATTACCAATGCACGTATGATATAATGGGAACATTACAGCCTTTTTACAAAATGTGTTTTTTCTTGGCTGGTAATGTGAATTGTACACCAGTGGACCCTATAATTTTTCCTAGCTGTATCCGATTTAATTTTCTCTTATATTGCGTGTCTAAGTCATAACTGCATGCAAGCTAATTTATGCCTCAGCATAGGAACAATTTCCAACACAGCTAATTATTGTTTGTTCCCTTCCAGAAATCTTTCTTAGTAATGAAGTGGCGTGGCCGCGTGGGTACGCTTCACAAGGCGTCAAGAGGTCAAGAAGGGTAAATAATCAATATTAATATTCATACATGAAGTTGCCGTAGGCATTATCATCCAATAGTAGGCTCCATTCATCGCCATAGTGATAGACAAGACATACCATCCACTTATCACACATCAATTCATACATAGCAATAGCACTGGTCACATGGCAGGTCGGCTTGGAAAAACTGCTAAAAAACATCTATGAAGAATGAAACCCAATAACTGGTAAATGCTATATTGTAGATATGATAGTACAAACCCGGTGTGAAAGCAGAAGATAGTCCGGTGGGAGCAATAGTCAGGGGTCCATAGACGATACGGAATAAAGCCTGAAACTAATATTGCATAAAGAGTCAACTGAATCGAGTGCCATATTGTTTACCATTGTTCCCGACTATGAGTACGCGGACAATGGTTACTTCTCCGGGACCACACAACATCGAAACGAGACTACCAGTGTGACCTCACAATTACTTGCAAAGATGCTATTTACAGTCTCTGAAACAAAAAAATGAAACCGTAACTGGAAACGTGCTATTCAGATAACGATAGTACAAACCCGGGACCACACAAACCCTGAAACGAGACACAATGGCAGTGTTTGAGGTAAAATTTTTGAATTAAATGAAAATCAAATAAAAAAAGACGTCGGACTTCTTGATTAATCTCGCCGAAAAAAAAAATTTAGGATAACCAAATAATCAAGACAACTACAATATATTTGTGCACAATAATTGGAGCATCCATCTTATAACATATCCATGTGTAAACGTAGGAAATGGCCCAATTTCAATGCAAAGAGGAATGATGGGGAAATAAATGGCGTATTACTGCAGTATTACCATTATAGAGTGGTTTGACATATATTCCTTAAATTTCGCAAAGAAAAAGAAGAACTTTTCTTGATTAAATTTGCCCGCAAGACATTAATAATTTCGGTCATCGGGTATTCAGAGCAAATATATATTTTCCACAATATTGGAATCCGTTATGTACACGCGTGATGTAACGTTGAAATCCCCAATTTGGCTATAGTTTCCTACGGCGGCCCGGAAAGGGTAACTGGTCACAGACTGCGAAAGATATTTCTAAATTAGTACTGCGCGAGCGTTAACGTTACTAGTCCGTCATAGCGAATGCATGCAAATGAAACTAAATCTCAAATATCTAGAAAAGGATATACGTACTTACCGGACAACCGGAACAGTTTCCAAAGCCAAGATAATAGGTGCGCCCGTCGGCGCCCCTAAAAAAAGCCGTTTCTAATACGGGAAAAAAGGGAGAGCATAATGTGATATAAAGCTATATAAGTACCTTGCATATCATGATGCGTTACATGGTTATACTGGTGAAAACATAGTGCTGCACACATCGGCGTCGAATCTTTTATTTGGGACGTACACGATGGTGGGGCGCCTTACCTATTGCCCTTCCGGGGGCGAAATTCTTATTAATTATTAGGTAACTTTAATCAATACGTTAGCCATTATGACATTTTGAACAGGTTTAGACATCGCGGTTCAAGGACGGGAACTTCCATTTGTCTAGAAAAAAGATGGGGCTACTTACGCCAGGAGATTTTAAAAATTTTAAGGCTCGTAATGTTAAGGGGTGGGGTGGGTGGGTGGCGGTTGTTGTGGGGAGAGTGTTGTCAACCCTTCGCGCGAAGCGGCGACAACCCCTTGCATGTTTATTTCAAAGGCAGTTTTCCTCAGTGAAAAATATTGAACAAATTTTGAAATTAGCTAACATAACAACCAGAAATTATAATGCGCCAATTCCAAAAATCTGTCACAGTGCAACAAATAAGACAAACAATGAAAAAAACAACAAAAGACAACCAACAAGGATTATTGTGTTGGAAAGAGATATGTTTTTTTTTTAAAACAGGTTTGGAAACTATCAATGGTGGGAGCATCACGGTGAAGGCCCTACAGCAGCAAAAGCTCTGTTAATTCACCAATATGACTCTGGTACGGGTATGGAGAGGAAGAGAAGAGATGTGTCAGATGACGAAGCGGAGGCGACGTAGACTGTCCCTGTGATGGTCTGGCTTGGTTTTTTAAGGGGGGCTGTCAGTGAGCTATGTGGAGCATGACCCTCAGTGATTTGTACAAATAAGACATAGCTTAAGAGATGCGTTCACAACAGGGAGCCAATGTAGTGGCGGTGAAGCAGTGGCGCAGGGCTTATCACGTCTGGCAGCAGAGAAAATAAGGTCGGCGATTTGTTTCTGGGATGGACTGAAGACGGTTGAGTTCATGGTAGATGTGGTCCAAAAAGAAGGGCATTGCATAATCCAGCCGCGACAGAATTAGTGCATAGTACTACTTGGTGTATGGTGTCTTGATCAGAGTAGAAAGCGGGTCCCCACTGGCACCGTAGTCAGGCCCGTAGCAGGATTTTTTCTGGGGGGTGAGGATTTTTCCAAGAGTGGGGAACCTTTTTCCCCCAAATGTGGACCTTTCACAATAGACGGGGGTGTAATTTTGGAAAAGTGGACCTTTTTGCCACAAAATATTGCCCTTTTTTTACCAAAATTAAAGCCTAAAAACCTAGTTTTTCAGCTCGCTTCGCTCCGAACAAATTTCATTTTTGGGACTTTTTGGCATTTTGGGATTTGGGTGGGTACGTCGCACCCCCGAACCCCCTGGCTCGGACTGCGGCGTCGTAGTCTGTAACGGTTGCGTAGTTGAAGTTGGCAGAAGAGATATAGAACTCAGTGCTTGATTAATCTCGCCGAAAAAAAAAATTTAGGATAACCAAATAATCAAGACAACTACAATATATTTGTGCACAATAAATTGGAGCATCCATCTTATAACATATCCATGTGTAAACGTAGGAAATGGCCCAATTTCAATGCAAAGAGGAATGATGGGAAATAAATGGCGTATTACTGCAGTATTACCATTATAGAGTGGTTTGACATATATTCCTTAAAATTTCGCAAAGAAAAAGAAGAACTTTTCTTGATTAAATTTGCCCGCAAGACATTAATAATTTCGGTCATCGGGTATTCAGAGCAAATATATATTTTCCACAATATTGGAATCCGTTATGTACACGCGTGATGTAACGTTGAAATCCCCAATTTGGCTATAGTTTCCTACGGCGGCCCGGAAAGGGTAACTGGTCACAGACTGCGAAAGATATTTCTAAATTAGTACTGCGCGAGCGTTAACGTTACTAGTCCGTCATAGCGAATGCATGCAAATGAAACTAAATCTCAAATATCTAGAAAAGGATATACGTACTTACCGGACAACCGGAACAGTTTCCAAAGCCAAGATAATAGGTGCGCCCGTCGGCCGCCCCATAAAAAGCCGTTTCTATACGGGAAAAAGGGAGAATTAATGTTGAATAAAGCTATAAAGTACCTTGCAATATCATGATGCGTTCCATGTCTACTGGAAACATTATTGATGCACCATCGGCGTCGGAATCATTACTTCGGTGAACGGACCGATGTGGTGGGGCGCCTACATATTTCCCTTCCGGGGCGAACATTCTTATTATATTTAGGATAATTTAATCCAAATACGTTAAGCCATTATGACATTTGAAATGTGTTAGAATCGCGGTTCACAGGGGACTGGAACTTCAGTTGGCTAGAAAAAAGATGGGGAGAATTACGCCAGGAGATTGAAAAAGTTAGGTCTTTAATGTAAGGGGTGGGGTGGGGTGGGTGTGTGGGGGAGAGTCTACCCCTTTTTTTTTTTTTTTTTTTTTTACCGCGCGAAGCGCGAAACCCTTGCAATGTTTATTTTCCAAAGCACGTTTTCTCGTGAAAAATTAATGGAACAAATTTGAAAAATAGCAGAACATAACAACCAAGATTTATATAAGCAGCCAATTCCAAAATAGATCACAGTATGCAACAATAAGACAAACATGAAAAACAACAAAAGACAACCAACAAGATATTGTTTGGACAGAGATATGTTTGTTTTTTAAAAACCGGTTGGAACTATCAATGTGGGAGAGCACGGTGAAGGCCTGACAGCAGCAAAAGTCTGTCATCACCAATATGACTCCTGGTACGTGGTATGGAGAGAAGAGATGTGTCAGATGACGAGCGAGTGAATGGTCCCTGTGATGGTTGGCTTTCGGTTTAGCTGGCAGTGAGTATTGTGGAGCAGACCCTTCAGGATTGTACAAATACAGACATAGCTTAAAGAGGATGCGCTCACGAACAGAGCCAAGTAGTGCGTGAAGCAGTGGAGCAGGGCTCTCAGTCTGGCAGCAGAGAAAAATAAGTTCGCAGATTTGGTCTGGGGGAAGGAAGACGGTTGAGTTCATGTGATGTTGCCCATAAAGAAGGGGCATTGCCAAATCTATGCCGCGACAGAATTAGTGCAGGTACTACTTGGCGTCTTGTGGCTTGATCCAGAAGCGGGTGACAGGCCCGTAGCCATGATTTTTTCTGGGGGGTGCGGATTTTTCCAAAAGTGGACTTTTTCCCCAAAATGTGGACCTTTTCACAATAAAAAAGAGGGGGGTGTAAATTTGGCAAAAGTGGACTTGTTGGCCCAAATATTGCCCTTTTTTACCAAATAAAGCCTCAAACACCATTTTCTCCTAGCTCGCTTCGCTCGCCAATCATTTTTGGCCCTTTTTGGCATTTGTGGAGATTTGGGTGGTACGTCGCACCCCCGCACCCCCTGGCTCCGGCCCTGCCGGCGTAGTCTGCACGGTTCGTAGTTGGAAGTTGGCAGAAGAGATTATAGCAACAGTTGCTTGGACATAGTCATGTTAGTGTCGAACAGGACACCAAGGTTCCGCACATGACTGAGGCATGATGTACTATCCCCAATTTGCAGCTGAAAAGAGGTAATTTGTGAGACCCTGTCTGCTACCAGCTATAAAGAATTTTCAGTTTGTATTGTTGTGCATGAGTTTGTTTGATTCATCAGTTTTCAAATCAGTTCTATGCAGAGTTACAGCTTTGCAGGCCTCCCTGGCGGAATTGGGATTTGGAACTGAATGTGTTATACAGCTCACAACATGTACATGTAGTCTTGGACCACAGCGCGGACAGTGTTGAATCTTGGCACCCTTAGCCAATCTTCACTTCGCTAGGGAGTTATCAACCAATCATATCAATAACACAGTGTCAGATAGCGATGATTCGGATTTTTTGTACATTGCGGTACACTGGAGATTGTGCAAAATATTGGACGTATCGTAACCGATTTACGCACCAAAAATATTACTAATAATTGTTAGTTAGCGCCTAGTTTATATATAGTTTGACTTTTGGAAAAAGACGAAAAAAAGAAGGGAAAAGCCGATATACAAGATTTTTCTTACCTATCAGCTCTTATAGCCTGGCACATTCTCGATTGCTGCGTCAAGTTCAGGCCACACGTCAGCTTCACAAACTAGTGAGATAAGGGGTCTTTTTGTCAGAAAATCCGTTTCTAACATCAGATTGCCCACCTGATCGTTGATTTCGCGATATCAGGTACCGCGAAACCGTTTGTTTAATTCCTGTTCAAGCTAATCGCAGAGCATTTAACACAGCGTTGGCCGCTAGGGAGTCCCATGACGTGTCTAAGAATAGCGGCCAATTAGCGATGCAATACGCATATGTGGCGCTGTGTCCCAGCACTAGATAGATATGGGGCGTAAATGGTGTGAATTGCTTGTTTTAGACTTGCAAATGGGCTTCTATTGGGCGACAGAAGTTCATTTCTTTATTGAAAAACAGAATAGCCAGAATATGTTGTCAACTCAGGACAGAAAACCATTTGAAGAGCCGTGTAGAGTGGACGGAAGCTTTCAGCTCGTGCAACATTCCTAAGTGGCTATACAACAGCAGATCGCCCAACAGCCAATTAGAGCGATTGTATTTTAACAACGTAAAGCGCTCGTCAAAGGTTTGTTGGAACTTGTAGCCGAGTATAGACTTTTGAAATTATTTAAGTGGGCGAATAAGTTATTAACTTATTGATAACCAGTTTAAGGGGAATATTTGCTGTTAAAAACGTTCGAATTTGTTTTCAACTGTAAAGGGGCGGCACTAGTTTGATTCACTGGATATGACCAGTGGATCCAATTGCTTGTTAGATTTGCAAATTGCTTTAACGGCCGCCATAGACCAATTAGATCATACCTAGCAGAATAGGTGCACACCGCTTATTAGACTTTTGCCAAATTTGATTAATTCTTAAGGCTTTCATTATCTTATTTTCGGGGATAACAAGAATATGGCGCCGCTGCTGTTACCTCTACAAATTTGCTCTAAAGGCGTCGAATCAGTTTAATAATCATTGGAATAACAAGGAGAGAACAATGGTCATAATCGACGATGCAAAATTTGCTTATAAGTGGGGGGGGGGGCATTGGTTTTAAATTATATTACTGAAGTGTATCACCTGTCAAATTTTGTTTCCATCTGTGGTAAGTGTAACAAAGTGGAACCTTCAGCAGGGCGCTATTGTTTTGGCGTTCTTATCAATTGCCTCTTTTCCTTCAAGGGGCGGCATCGATGTAGTCCTTGGCATTGGATGGCTAGTATTGAAGTTTAGGGGTGTGACATTGCAGTACCTCTTCCGCAATGTTTCTTTAAAGGGGGCTAAGTATTGGCAGAAAAAACAGGTGCTATTGCCTATAGAAGTCGCATTTTGTTTTCAAGGGCGGCGTCAGTTTATTCTTACTGGACGACGTCCTCAGATTTGTGTTCAAGGGCGTGTCAGTTTATTCCTTCACTGGACGACGTCAGCAGTTTTTGTTCTCAAGGGGGAGTCAGTGTATTCCTTCTGGACGACCAGTGGGGCGTCACTTAGAGCATTTTTGTGTTGAACGTCGACTAAAGTCATTTGTTGCATTTAAGAGATCCATCTTTCACTATATTTCTGCAAGTATGCTCTAAGAAGCGGGATCAGTTATTATTCAACTTTTATGATGAATCTAGAGTCCTGCAAGGCAGAGAGATCGTGTTAGTTCATAACTTATTTGTGGATGAGACCAAAGGGCGTCATGCAGAGGTCTTGAAATTTGTAATGGAGTTTATGAAGCTGAAAAATCGTTTCGACTTCAATGTTGTGGCTTTTTTATCTTAAAGAGGGGGCGGGCGCCAGGGCGAGGTTTAAAATTATTGGGACGTAGCTGTACGTTCGTCCGCCCCACGGTTTCCGACGCCAATGGATGCACACCATGACTCCCAAGCTGGCCCAAGCTCTATTGTACTTTGATACAGTATTAGGTGCCCTGGACCGCAACGTCACCTTGTTCAAGCGCCGAAATCCACTTTCATGTCTGTAAAGGAAAACATTAAAAAAACCCTCTCCTGAAATACACAACACACCCACTTGTGTTGAATCTTATCAAAATCAAACATTGAAAATCATGCACTCAACCTGCACACTGGTAAATGACTTCTATAGGATCCAGCGAAGCCGAGTCAATAGTAGAATTCCAATTCATACTAAACTGTACTCAATGACCGGGGGTATATATACTAAAAAGGTTCCCTACATTTGTACAGAAATATGGGGAATAATCTCTTCTACCTTCGATCTGAATGAGTTTAGAGCCCTCAGTTTTCACCTTCCGTACCAACCCCTCCGTACTACAAACTTTGTTTAGCCCTCAATTAAAAGTGCGGCAACAGCCTTTATCTATGCATGTCTGTGTTGGATATAGGTGGAATAGTTGATGTGTGTGCGCGTCTGTTTGTAGAATATAAGCTGGGGGTGTGTGCGTCGTTTTAACAAGTACGTACGAAATGAATATGAAGGAATTGTATAGTTGTGAAGGGACAAATATGTTTATATGTTTATGCTGTTTTTTATAAAGGACGTTCCTTGTCAACCGGGTTGTTGGAGGTAATATGTTAATCGTTTTGTGATTTTTCAGTTTTTAAAGGCAATATAGGGCCTATGTAATCGTTGGTCCGTGAAGGAAGGTGTGCGGGTTACTGTAAAAAAGAACCGCAATTTTACGGATCCCGTAATGGTGAGAAAACTCGGTAAAAATGCTGTGATTTTATGGCAAGCCAGTGAATTCTATACTTATGGGCAATTCACGGGATTTTACCTGAAATGTGCTGCCGGGAAATGCCCCGTAATGTGACCCAAAAAAAACACGAACTGTCCAAATACAACAAGGTTGGCGATATGCCAAAAATCCTGTTAAAAACAGGCATTTGCTCTTCTAGTCTTTAATCTAAGAATTCTGAGGCTTTTGCCCGTCCTTTACAGTAATGTATTCTCGCAAACGAGTTATTCCACATCGGGGACCGAAAAAACTACATTTTTTTGCAGTGTGCGTTTGCCACCATGCATGCATATATGTGAATACTAGTAAACCGTGGGAGTTATAAGGGTAGGAGGGTGATTTATATGTGAAGCCCGCCATTGATTTAACCCACAATCAGTCATTTTTTTTTTAAATTCCAAAATGGCTAATTGTGTTCTAAAGTCGATAGTGTTAAGTCATAACAACTTAGTACTGTTCTTTGTGAAAAACGACCCCTATAACATTCAAACCGTCTTGCAGAGATTATTTAATTCTTAAAGGAATCGTTGATAGTGGCTTAAATTGTAAAGCCAAAATATTCAAGAATCGGACAAAAAAAGTTCAAACAAAAGAAAAAACATGCATATTTTTATATCGACTTTACAAATGTTTTTTTTTTCTTATTTAACACACAAATTGGCAAAATAGTAATTTTAAGCCAAAAGACACGAGCAGAATGTGTATCGTTTTGAAGATACATTGGAGAAAACATTCAGAACCATCCCCTACAGAATAACATTTAATGTTGTTATAATAGGCCTATACGCAAACTGAAATTGAGGAAAAGATCATGACTATCAATGAAAAACGTCGAATTGCTTTCTAA
>JAMKCH010060196.1:0-61996 GCA_023653785.1 Ophioderma brevispina
TTGAAATCCCGGATGTCCACTCCCGGCTTATACAACAAAATGTTTGTGACCCAGATGAGGTGACATTTCATAGCTACATTGGATTATAATTACTTGGACAGGAGAAGCTCACCCTCTTTGTAAGCGCACAAGCTTGTGGAGGTTCGGCGCATTCGCCCAAATACGCGTCGTGAAACTAGGTGCGATGTTCCGCTGGCTCAACATCCACTCTCGTGTGTGTTCGATTCTGTCCAACAAATTCATTAATCAAACTGTAATACAGAATCATTTTTGTTTGAAGTGATACCCAAGTCCCAAATATATATCTGGCAAAGCCTTTTAAACCTTATTTTAAAATTAGTTATATCACTATAACATGGTCTACATGTCAGTGTAGAAGTAGACAGCCATATAAGGCAGCAGGCCATTTAATCAATTTCCCCATATAGCATCAAAGTTGTTTAATTTTAATACATAATTATTAGCAGATACTACAGCTCTGACGTATCTTAGTGTTAGTACCATGTTTCATGACTAATTGTCTTCCAGTCAAAAACCCCATACGCCACACTGCCTGATGTTCTACAGCTACATACTCCCACAGTCCCTAAGACCCCTGCCAATGGTGGGCTGTTGCAGTATAGGATTGCAATGTAAGACCCCGTCCTTAATCCTTTGCCTCATGCCCTGGTCATATAATGACATATATTCACACATAATGGCTTCCGATTAGTAGATGCATTTCCAGTTGCTCTCATAATGTTTGTTTGTGTGACAGTGTTTACCAACAACACCTTGTGCGACTATAATACTTGTCTATTTTAAATTTGTGTTAATTCTTACGTAGCATGTTGCCGGAGCAGGCTGTGGCGTATTTTGAGGCAGCTGAATCAGTCGGACGATGGGTGAAGCGTGTGCGGAGGCGGTATCAGGGATGTACGAGAGCGATCATGTCAAGTTCTTCTGCTTCCAGGTCTTGGAATCATTTCATTAGTACAAGGTAGGTGCAAATACACAAGTACTAGTTGTTAACCTCTATACCATTATAACTACTAAGTCCTACATCTAACTTACGCTTACACATAATCTGGAACGTACTCTGTGGAATCTTTGACGGCTTGGAGTCGTTGGATCTCTGCAAGACGTTGACATAAAGTTTCTGAATGTTTTGGTTTGACTGAATGAAGTAATTAAGGTTAAAGGCTGGATAGGAACTGGATGTGACTACAACACCTGACTTTGATGCAAGCGATTTCTATCGAGTGAGCCTGGATATGTATGTGTCCAAGCTGAATAAGTACGAGTAATTTTATTACTATGCCAAAGCCTGATCACCATTAACCTTTGTTTGGAAATGGCCACGAGATATTCACTCACTTCATTTGATATGCCTGGGTTTTGATTTTTCTTCCCCTAAATCCCAATGTATTGTAAATGTCAACAACTCATGAGTTTCCTTGTTGCGTGTAATGTGTAGGAATTACCAATTAATGTCATATTAAATGAGTGAGGGTATCTGAAGTCAGCAATAATTTTATTAATGTCTGGGGATATTGATACGATTCTGACATTTTTTGCCAAAAAGTGCAAAAAGTTGTTGTTCTTGTGACGTGAACTCGGTCTGAAGTTGCTAATTCCCTTCAGCATTTTGGGAGAAATGTGATTTATCGTTGTAGGAGTGAGGGAGAGGATATGCCCAAAGCTCTTTATGAAACTTTCATATTTCCCTATAGATTGTTTAATGTTTGGGTTGGTGGTCGCATGAGGTGTTTCACCCAGACCATGTAGTGGCTGTTCTATAGTGTTTTTACCTTCCTCTAGTCATTGACGTCAGTGGTGAAATGCAATAGACGCAGTGTAACTTGCGAGCGTTGATTCAAAACACTATCATACGCAGCGAGCGTTGATTCAAAACACTAGCATAAGGCATGCGAGCGTGTTAAAGGCGGTGCAAAAATATAAACGCAAAACAGCTGTCTGAACGCGTTGATGTCATTGATCGAGAAGGTAAATGGAGTTAGTACGGAGTGTTCATTCAGGTCCCTGCGTGCGTGATCATTGGTAGATTGACCCTGCACATTGCCAAAGCTGCTGTGATTAAGCCAAAATTGCCGGTAAGTGTCCTAATGTACGAAGAGAAATGTAAACAGTTTTATGGCAATGTGGGTTACAATGGAATTTTATGTTGACCAGGGTTTGTGCCTCAGTAGTGGGTCATGACTGCTGTGATGGTCTTTTGTCAAGGTTGATTTAGTATACTGGTTTATGGTCATTCTGTATTATTGTAAGAATACCTGTGTTCTTGTAGTAAGATATTTAACTGAAAAAAGTGTCTAATTCTGCCATCCCGCAAACATCAGGGGTGTGAGAGGTGATAAGCTACAGACAAAACATGAAAAACACTAAAATTTGTTTACAAATGCCAAAAATAGGTTGAAAATACAAGAAAAGCTGAATTTGGCACTATTTTTCATTGGAAAGGAAAAAGAGGAAACAGGAACAGCAGCTGAGACGAGGAAACTCTCATCCCGGGGCGTAGATAGGAACAGAAAGTCTTGCCTTAACACCCCACTATTGTTACAACTGAGAAAAGACAGAGGACATGATGGATGTTGGTAGATTGCATGTTGATTGCAGATGATGTAATGTTGTCAGTCTGTCTTTCAATGCGGCGGTTGGCCTTGGTTTCCCTCTTGTACCTGATTCATAGACACAGATTACACATAGACTCGGGCGGAGCATTTTATCACAACGCAACCATTGAAATGGTCCCATTTTTGTAGACTACCAATTTATTCAAACCAGTAATACTGCTTCCAATAACCCGGGGCTACAGACATTTTGTAACACATCTCAAGTACAAAAGTTGAGTATTAATATGTTGGGAACAGACTGACAGGACCCCTGAAACGTGATTCCTAAGTGCAACAATGGTCTTAAGGAGAGGGGGCCAAGACGTTTGGTACGGGGTCAATTTTTAAAATGATCCAATCATGTTGAAAAGTATACCATGTTATTTGTCTAACCACAAGGATTCAGGAAATTATAGTTTGTACTCTCTACAACGTAAGTTAAGCAGTTCAGGCTCAAAACAGCAAAAATCAATACAAAAAGGGTCAATTCATTGTACAGGGGTCAAATTTTTAAGTTGCTCCATTAGATAAAACGTTCAAATTTATTGATTGAGTTCATATGATTAAATAAAGAATAGTTTTGACTGTCTAATTCTTATTACCGATGTAGGGGTCACCGAAGGTCAACGTCCATTGCTTTCAATGGGCTTGACCGTGTTTTCCCCCCTACTTTCTTAAGCAAGCATTTGAGACACTCAAAACTATTCCTTATTTTGATCCTATACTCCATCCAATATTGCACATTTTTTATCCAAATCGTAGCAACTTAAGATTTGACCCCTGTACAACTAAATGGCCCCTTTTTATTGATTTTTGCTGTTTAGCTTTAACTCTGAACTTTGGGATGTATATATTACAAACTTACCTTTTCTGAATCGCTTGTTGTTAGACCATAACAGGTATAATTTTCAACAGATTGAATCACTTTAAAAAAATTTGACCCCTGTACAAATTTTGTTTTTGCCCCTCTCCTTGATGCACCATTTGCTGCACTGAGAATTTGTTTCATGGGTCCCTGTTAGGCTGTCTACATCTTTAATCACTCAAACCTTTTGTACTTGGAGATTGTGTTACAAATGTCTGCTACTCCTTGGCTAAAATATTGCAGGTTTGTATTTTTATTATGCATAATATGGACAATCATACACATAGAATATTTTCTACAGTCTATATTTACATCGTTATCTGATAGTGAACAATGCCCATGTCACTCAAACACAGTAGGAGTTAGATTAATTTAGTGGTGTATGCGGTTCCAGGAGTTTCCAAAATAGTACTATGAAAACTAAAGAATGGAGACTGTGGGGTATTGATTCCTTTGATTTTGATGCATTGAACGCACACCAGATGACCTTTAGACTTGCTCTCTATTTGCATTTCCCCACACGACAATCCTGCACAAGATGCGGTCTTCAGTGCAAATTTTATAGGAACGTACGTCTAGATGGTTGTGGCTGTCTCGGGGTAGCGTTATCTTGCGCCAAGGGGTCATAGACTTGTTATTTTTAGATTTTTGGCCAGTAAATTAACTTAATCGGGCGTCTTTATTTTCAATGTTTTTACATCTATAGTTTGCATTTTGACCCCTTGTTTGAAAGCCAGATAGCCACCCTGGCTGTGATGCCATGGCTGACCTCACAACTTACTGAGGCAGGCCTAAATTTAAAAAAATACTCGATTTTCTCTAAAATAGTTGGTCGACAGGGTTTTACGTCATATTTGAATCAGTAGATCGTTTCCTATCAGGAATATACACTTTTATATTCGTTGCTTACTTTGATGTTTAGAAAGTAATTTCTTAAAACTTGGCCTCAAATATGCAAAATACAATTCCCTTACTTTCTGTTTTCATTTGGATTGCATTGTATAATAACAACGCCTTAAAGTTCTGTTTGCACTGGTAGTATGCCTACTTGACCATGTTCAAATTTACATGTACATCACATATAAACCACATACTACACATACACTGCATTCGACACTGAATGACAATTTCCTCGCACTTTCTAGATTCCCTTGTAATGCTCGCAATGTAAATATGGCTCCCATGTGCTTTGAAGTGGTCTTTTGGGATTTTGATACCAAATAAAGAAAAACACCAAATTCCGCCAGTTAAAAAGTGCTGATTCAAATTAACTGCAGTCAGCTGTGATTAGATGGGTTGTCTGATAATCATTGTCACCTGGAATATCTATGTAAGATGGGACTGACCTGGGTAATCAGTGATGGTATGGAGTGTAGGGCATTACCTTCGCGCAGTTATCATCAATGCTCATCCGGCATGGCTGACTTGGGACTCACGATTGGGGATGCACTTGCCTCGACACATATGTTAACAATGCGGGAGAAGCTATGACATCACTGCTTCTTCTGGTCAGAAAAAGTATAGGCACCTAGACTGGTCTTTCAAAGTCAGTCCAACTTTAATCCTTCATGATTACCTGTTTCTTCTCAACATCTCTGAAGGTGTGATTTAACTGTGAGAAAATTCCGCACCGAAAGAGCCATACTAGCCATCCATTAGGCTTGTTCTCACCAGTTACATGTCCTTACCCCAATTGCTAATCACCTCCTCCCAGACCTCCATTTTTACCGGAAGTAGTTCAAAACTTTGGGTGGAAAAAGCTATTTTCTCATCCTTTGAAATCTGGCGAAAAGATATTTGGTTTGGTGCTTAAGAGCGAAAACATGAACCAGTTTTGGTCGACCTTAATTTTACAGTACTCTTTATTAAACAAAGTTTTTAATCCGGTTTTGTCCCCGCTAACGAGGTGGGCCGGGATACACCTCACCGCACAAAAACGCTGTGTGAAAGATTTTTTGGATCAAAAGATTGGACGCACACAAATCTGTTTTTAGCTCTCCCATCTAAACAGATTGACATATCAGGCAAAAACTCAGTTGGGGTTTGGCGTCAGGCCATGACACAAGATGAACATTTCTTTAATTGATTGGTCATCCTCTTTTAAATCAGCACTTTTAGAATATATTGAAAGAAAAAAGGCCCATATCTTGGATGACTAACCCATATTATAAACCTGGTTTAAAGTTAGACTCCCTTTGAGAATACCATGAATAGCAAGAACCGAAACTGGAGTGTTGCAGAATTTCCGACCTTTTCTTACAATTTATTCATCTGTCAGTCAGTACCTAAATGATCCTTTCCTCTTTACCTGTGAAAACTTTGAAAGCATCTGAGCGGCTAACAAATCCTAATATCCGAAAACACTCAAGGCTATTTCCTGTGAGTTGCTGAGAAAAGCCATGCAGCCCAAAGACATACAGGAAATGAGAAGTATGCTTCCATTACATCAGGCAAAAGACTTGATGTAGTCGGCTTATGATAATGGAATCAAAAGTTATCTTGAACTTGTGTGCTATATTTGTAGTTTCCAATTAAAAGTTCTTGTAAACTAGTTGAGTGTAAGGTGTGAAGAAGTGATTGGCCTTTCAAATAGACATACCTTCTGTGGAGGTGGTCTTGAAGCCAGCACACATAATACAATGGGAAAACATGTTGTGAAATTTGCACTTTTTGGCTTGGTGGGTTGGGGTTTAACATCACAAAGATGGTTTCCAAAGAGGACAGTGTTAAAATGCATTTTGGGCAGCAGGCAACCCAAACCAGCTTCTGCAGGTTGCTTTTAAATCTCAGGCAGTCCACTCGAAAAGGATATAGCAGCAATGATGTGATAGGGATAAAAATGTCGAAAATTTTATATGTTATAACAAATATTGACTGCCTGAGAATGTAATATAAAACTATCATGAGGTCAAATTTTGACTTTACTATTCACGAGCGAAGCCGATGAATGGAACAGTCAAATTTAACTATGATATATATTTAGTATGCACGAATATAGGCAGTCATATTTGGTCATATCATGATATCACCTTGTTTCTTTTCAAGCATGTAATGGTAAAAACTATCACATGGCTCAAATCACTGTCAATCATGATGTAATAAAAATTATATACCTCATATATATCCCTGTCATCTGATTGGTTTAAGTGGAGGCATTAATTCAACTATCTTCAAGAATTGAACCAAACTTAACTAGTACCCCTGGCAGAGTGGGCATAGTTCATAAACTATGCCCGGGACACCTCTCTCAGCGTAAAAGACTGCCGTACGAACTATTCATCCGTATTATGAGTGTATATATTGAAGCTGGTATAAGAGATGAATACCCTGAATCGCATTTGTTTACTCGTGCTGTGCTGTCCAGTGTAAGTCTACATAGCAGGTAAATACTGATCGCAACATAGTATCATGTTTGAGCTTGTAGATGGAGATGTGAAAGGAATCAGAGATGCAGCTCATCAAACGCTAGGGTAAAGCCACCGTGAGATATTCGAGGATTATATTTGACACCAATACCGGGCCAATCTGCAGGCCGTGTCAAAGTTTGTCCGAATTCGGAAATGATTTTATGAAATTCAATGAACATTGTACGCTCTCCTTTGCCGACAAAAGAAATGGCAAGTAGTCGATTACGGCGATCCGTTTTGGACCCCAACATCACTTCCTCAACACAAGAAAGATGGTTGCTAATATTCTTCACAAGTTTTTGGACCCTAAGTACAACAAAATTGTTAAAATAACCATGCATGCCGCCATGGCCTCACATGATATAGGCCTGTGTTAGCAGCCTGGCTTAGAATGTTCTTTTAACCAATCAGATGACAAGAATCGTATATTTCGTATATAAAACCCAATATGACTGCTTTTTATATTCGGAGCATGTTGAACTATAGCCCCTGTGAATCTCGAACCATACTATGTCCCCGCGGCTACGCCTCGGGCATAGTATGGTTTCGAGATCACCTTGGGCCTAGAGTTTCAACCATGCCCTCATAGTAGTAGTCATATTTGTATACTATTGTGTTTGTGGAAAAAGGTAGTTGGCCTGGGATCAAAGGAAAAAATTGTTTCATTTCGTTACATACGGTAGGTCAGAGTAAACCATTTTCCCCTATAAAATATAAATATTATAATTACCATTTATTGGGTATGGCAACTGTTAAAGGTTGCACATTTTCATGAAAATGAATAAAAAGCCATCTCAATTTCTTTTCTCAATATCAGTTCTCAAGGACATACACTAGCTGCAGTGACTCAAGCAATAAGTGGTGTTATTAATAAGTAAATCCACCTGGCATTCAGCGGACAAAGCACTTCAGACTTCCCCTTTGTTTATTGGGAACTGCAGAGCCATTGTTACTGTCATGTCAGCTGAAAGATGTCAGGCGTTAAAACATGTAATTCGCCCAGTTTAGGGTAGACTTTTCACGGATAAGCCCCAAGTACACAAATGAGGTAATTGCCAATTGATTCCGTCATGCTGCGGGTATGATGGTGTAATTCGCCAAGACGAATCAAGGCAATACCTCATTGTATATGGACTCATGAATGGCTGCCTGGAAAAAGTGGGAGAATTTGGAATGTCATTCCCGTGAATTTTGCTATTTGGAGGAAAATTTTGAACCTTAAATAAAGAATAATAAATTAGGAAATTTCTGAATCTCGGAGGGAAATTTTATATCTTAGAGGGAAATTTGATCATATTCCCGGGAAATTTTGCATTTTTTACATGTCCTGCCTAATTGAATGTCTACCCAGTTTGATTTAAGCAGCCTCGTTCACGATGAAATCATCTTTGAGTTTTCTACTACTGTGAGTTCAATATTTGACTGTATATTTCACATTTCTTGAAAAAAGAAACAATGTGAAACAAAACTCTGGTGATATGTTGTTGGTAAGAAGGACTTGAACCTATACATTTTTGTGCATAACCAAGATCCAGAACTTATTGCTGGCCAGACCTCATTTTCTATTCATTTATCCACCATGTAGTTTAGAAAAATACAAAAGAAGGGGTCTAGCGACCTAGCTAACAACACGGTAAATTGAATCAAATGGGTTACATGCAATTACTGTAGTTCAGTTTGTGTTTTCTGCACAAAAGATGTTAGGTCACATCGCCCAACACTTTCATTAGTTTTTGGTTCATCTTTGTTTCCTTTTAGGAAAACTGATGAAATATCGGTCAAGGTTAATTACGCACCGTAGAAGCCTAATGTTTTATTCGTAAATAGGACAAGTATCTTGTGCTTTGTCGTCATGAAAAAATAGCTCAATCTTAAGCGGGTGATGAGCACCTGAAATCTGTTTCACACTATGTGAGTATAACATGGCTCTGTACTTCCATTAAAAGTGCTTTATCCTTACTGTATATCAACAGTGCATTATTTGCTCGAGTCAATGCACATGATGTCTCCATCTACTGGTCACTGATATTTAGGAAAGAATTGGTAATGACCATTTTATCATTTTAATCAATGTGCAACTTTTGCACTTGCAACCCATAGTTTGCAAGGTATAATTAGACAATAACTTCGCAGAAATCAGTTACTTGCCGTGTGCTACCCCATGTTCCTTATCAAGCATCTTATCTCTCTCTTTGATCACATGGAGTAATCTGGGACCACCGTGCTATCATTGCAGTTTAAAATCTCTGGACTTTGCAGGAAAAAGCTTTGATTCTCAAGTTTTTAATGATCACCAATAGGAAAGTCCAATTCATATAAAGGGTCTGTTTTGTATTCATGACAGATTTCAACAATGCCACCACTTTAAGGTTATCATTAGCACATCCGATGCCATGGATGTTGTTTTGATGGTCTGGATAGGACATTTCTGCTTACCTTTTTATTCCCCATGGCTTAAAAGCAGAAGGGGGATTATGTTATCAGTCAAGGCGTCGGCGTCTTTGTCGGTGTCGGCGGCGTCCACCACAATCTTGTGAACCGCGATAACATGAGACCCATAAGGTTATGGTGATGTACTTGGTGGGTGGGATCGTACTTGCCATGCCCTTCATCTGATTAAGATTATGGGCGTGGCTGATATGCTACTTAGGTACCCTAAATTGCATATTAAGATTTAATTGGGGTATTTTCAACACAATCTTGTGAACCCGATAACATGATACCCATAGGGTTATGGTTATGTAACTTGGTGGGTGGATCGACTGCCATGCCCTTCATCTGATTAGATTATGTGCATGGCATATGCTAATTAGTTACCTAATTTGCATAATTAATGAGTTAATTTGGTATTTTGTCCGGGTTTAAAGGGGTTGTCCGGGTTTAAGGGGGGTTGTCTGGGTTTAGGGGGGGTGGTTGTCTGGCTTAAGGGGGCTTGGTTGTGTTAAGTGGTTCACGAGTTTTTAAGGGTGTCCAGGTTTGAAGGGGGTTGTCCGGGTTTAAGGGGGTTTTCCAAGCTTAAGGGGGTTGTTGGTTTAAGGTGATTTTGGGTTTAAGGTGGGTTGTCTGGGTTTAAGGGGGTTTCCGGGTTTAAGGGGGGTTGTCCTGGACTAAGGGGGCTTGTTTGTGGTTTAAGGTGGGTTGCACGAGTTTAAGGGGGTTGTCATGTTTTAGGGGGTTGCCGGGTTTTAGGGGGTTGTCCAGCTTTAAGGGGTTGTTGGGTTTAGGGGGATTGTTTGGTTTTAAGGTGGGTTGTCTGGGTTAAGGGGGTTGTCCGGGTTTAAGGGGGTTGCCTGGACTTATGGGGGAGTTGTTGGGGTTTAAGTGGGTTGTCCGGGTTTAAAGGGGTTGTCCGGGTTTAAGGGGGGTTGTCTGGGCTTAAGGGGGCTTGTGTGGTTTAGGTGGGTTGCACGAGTTTAAGGGGGGTTTGCCCAGGTTTAAGGGGAGTTGTTGGGATTTAAGGGGATTTTTTGGGTTTAAGGGGGGTATTTGCAGCTGATTATTTAAAAATTTGTAAACCGCTCCCGCCAGGGGATTTAGCGGTCGAGAACGCGACGTGTATTTTTAAATTGCTATTCCTCTGCATGATGTCATACTTTTCTGCAGCTTCCCTTCATAGTGTTTTTTGTGTGCATGACTTACAATGTGAACTGGGCCTCTGATTCAAATTAATGCCCTTGTATAACTTCACGATGAACGGTTAGTATGTGTAGGCCATCGTGGATGTGTCTTATGGTTGGGTTTATATTTCAGGCAGACGTCTGTATGAAGTATACCCACCTTTATGGTCCCAGTTGTCTTGGTCATTGGTCTATACCTTTTTATCCAGGAAATGGCAAACTGCTGACATTGAAGTAGGTTATTGAGATCCACAGTGTAACCACCCAATGGAACCCACACAGGCATATACCGAGCAACCTAAGACATCCTTTTGAAATCTAGCCTTTTGTGAGAGTTGTTTCAAGTGACAAAAGAATTGAGTGTCATATTTCTATAGAAAGGAGAAGTATTTTGCGACATGAGAAATATACATTTGGTTTCAAGGAATGAGTGATGCTATGATAGGCACGGATATTATATCCATCATCAATCTCAGTGCACTGTTGAGCTAAAATACTTGGAAACTGACCTGATAAGTGACCCTAGCTCCATTGTGGCCCCAGGTCCATTTTCTTTTTGATAAAGGGGGGGGATACATTTTTTGGATAAAAATGGGCAAATTTGTGTGAAGAATCCAAAAATTGACAAGGTAGGGCCCAAGTTTTGGAGGAAAAACTGGGGAAGGAAAAAATGTTGAAACATCCCCTTCCCCCTCCCCCACCCCCCGTCAATATGCCACTTGTGCTAACTCAAGCAATCATTGCGATTTTCGCTTCTTAATTGGGTATCCATAAAGGAATACAAAGAGTGTGGTATTAAAGCTCAGCCAGTAAGGGTTTGATCAGTACGACAAGATTCCAATATCTGAACGTGGGAAAATTAGGGGGTTGGCCCGATTTAAGGATATGTTTTAATCTAGATAGATTGCCTTTACCCAAAGCCCCGTCTGTAAAGTTTTTGCGCCAATAATTCAACCCGTTTTTCAATGGTGAGAGCTAAAAACGTGATTTATAAGCCCCATAGAGTACTGTGGGAAATTAATATTGGTCAACCAAAATGGGGCACATTTTCCCTGACACCTTCCAACCAAATATCTTTTTGCCTTAGAATTCACAGGGTAAATGAGAAAAATAGTAGCTTTTCCTTCTGATATCAAAATGTGACAACTTCCGGTTAAATCTGGTTTCTGTGACGAGGCCTATACTCGATCGGGCCATGGACCTTTAACGAGAAAATTATAACTTTTGCAAATATAAATGTCTGCTGGAGACCCCTGCCTGTTTATGGCCCCATGGAGGGGTAAAGTTACTATGGGGTCAGATGTTTAAACTGCTCTAAATCTCATGTCATATAGCTCAAATGTATTCCTTAGGTAACCAGGAGTAAAAAAGTCAATTGGGTCACATGCGTGTGGTACTTCCTTTCCAAATATTGGGGGAATAGACTAAAGGTCATTTGTTATTCAAGAAAGGTCACCCTTTGCATACCCATATTTCTTTGTAAAATATTTAAAAGAAATGTTTAAGGATACCCGAGTCCAATGTGAAATGTTTTTGCACTTTCGGCATCTTTATTTTTGTGTCGTCAAAATGGAAGGGTACAAAATTCCCTGTAGGGACTCTATGGGGATGGGACTTTATCCCTCCTATTAAATGAAACCAACCCTATGCAAAATAGGGAAATATGCCCTGTAATCCCTATTTATAAAATTATGTTGTCTAGGAGGTGCTTTCTTTTTTTCACCTTGTTGAAATTAGAGCCTTTCTCAGAAAATTTACTTGCATAATTTCCAACTTGATTAACACATTAAATTGACCTGGTCTATTTCATTCTCTTTTCCTCTCTTTGCCCCATTCACTTTTAACCTATTTCTTAATTTCTTTTCTGTAATCGTTGCCAAGCTTAAACATTAATTTCTCATTTCCTTGAACAAACTCTCTAAAGCTTTCTTCAATGATACCTACTCTTTTTGGCGTGACAACTGAATTTTCCACTGCATTTTGGCAGCTGGTGGTGGTTGTATGATACTGTGTGCAGAAAAGTCCATCAAAATTTTGAATAGGCTATAAAGCATTTTTTGCCATTTGTCCTGGTAACAAATCTTACCCTCATTAATACATAACACATGAAACCTGGTAGCGGATTGGTTTGATGATGCAACTGTAAAACATGATTTACAATCTAGCCCTCTGAAAATGTCGTGTGGAACTGTGGGTAAAGATTGTATCGGCTGTCACACTATTCTTTTTGATAAGGTCAATCTACCTACGCGCAATGCTGCTTGTCAATGCCCTCTATGTCATTTCTTTGTCTTTGCGCACTATGGTTTCTGTCGGTGGGAAGCCTAGCATAACATCTGAGTGCGGGAAAGAGGAATTAATGACAGAGTAAAGTTATGGTTACAATTCCTAAAACTACCCGTACTCACTACCAAGGTACACTCTAGAAAGCTCTATTTTTTGCAAACAATCCTTGTGGGCCTTGTGTCAGACTGGCCACCTACACCTTGGTCTGAATAACCTTTGTGCTGGAAGATACTCTGTGTAAACACTTTGCAATAAAGTGGCATATTATAAAACAAAACCAGGGAGAATTCCGTATTTCTGTCCTGCCACCACAACTCCGTTCAAACATGCAGTTTATTCCCTTGAGGCTGCTTGATTCATATGGTGTGGCCATACAAAAATTCCTTTTCCAATTTCTTTTTTCTAGTGGACATCATTGTCAACTCTGTGTGTGTGTGGTTTGAAAGTTCACAAGTAGTCCCTATTACTATGAAACAGCAGCAAGTTTATTAAAGTGAAGAACTGACCTTGAGTCAACCTATGCCAACATTTTGTCGTTAGTTAGGTCTGATACTGAATGCGACAAGCCGACGGTGATGACAACGTTAATTAAACATAGAGATCCAAGCGGAAATCCCTTGTTCACCTAATACCTGCTTCCTGTATCTGCCGCTTTTTTTGTTCTCTGTCTGACGATAGACAATTGTGGACTGAAGAGTTACCAATCTTTGAAATTGTGCATCTCCGGGAATGAATTCTAACCAATTTTGATAACTATTCCTTATTTCATTTGTTATTCCAGAGGGAAAAATCTAAAAAGGAGGGTTATCTGGTGCTTATGTATAGATGAACATTGATTTTACTCTGAACCGGCAATCCTACCAGCACATTATCTCTTAAAGCCAACTCGGTGCAAACAAAGTTAAGATTATTCTAAATTGAGTTTTAAAAAGAATGATTCTTATGTCTGTAATGCTCCTTTAGAGAAGAATTTTTGAGAAATTCAACACATCAGGGTAAATTAATAAAACAGGACCTATTTATCAAACAGATTTGGGATAAAAAAATTGAGCAAAAACCTAAAAAAAGTGCTAAAGAAGAAGACCAATTTTAAAAAAAAAAACAAATAAACAAAATGTGTGCAGTCTTTCTGAACACCCTTTTTTTTTCTTGGGGTTTATCCTAGGTAGATACAAAACCAACATAAAAGATTTACTCTGAAATTGAAAACTGTTTCATCTCAAAGCATTTTAAATTGAGCACTTTAGGTTGCTAGTCTTCATTTTAGTTTTATGCACAAATACATCCAACAGTCTTGCCCTTTAAGTGAGAGGTTTAGGTTTGCAATATTTTAAAGCAAAGAGAAGTGTTTTATTGAACTTCTGGATCCTTTTCTAAATGTGGAGTTGTGTGCCTGCCATGTTAGTTTTATATCAAGTATACCTGAATCGAGCATTCTTAAACAAAACAATCAATTCACATAACCATAAGACTTATTTAAGAGACCAGTGGTGATCTTGACCTCTTCTGTTTTGGCCCCCTATTTTCTACAGAGGACTGCAAAATAAACCTAATCGAAATTTCATTGATTCATGCTCCATTTTTTATATTTTCACTATTCTGTAGTATTTAAGTTCCGGATCCCCACCCTATATCTATATTACTAAAAAAAAATCACTTTGTGGGTTGGGGTTTGTTTGTTTGTTCCAGGTATAGCGTTCGCCTCCTTTTAACATTGGCTTATAAATATTTTTGTATGGTGGTATAGCTCTGATGTCGAGGTTTGTGGGTCACTTTTTTTGAGGGGTCATTTTGGGGTCAACAGGTCATCCACACGGGTCGGGCCCGCACGCACTGCGGCTCCCGGTATTTTAAACAACAAAAATTGCTCTAAGCTTAAGGTGGGTGACCCATGTAGTCCGATTGCTCAATGTTTTCACAAACAGCTGATTACACATTTTGAGTTTAAATCGGTTCAGTCATGTTGGGTGTAGAACCAAAATGTGTACTAAGTTGGCATTGGGACAATTTTTACACTTCAGATAGGTATATTTATGAAAGTTGCTAACACAGTCACAAAAAATTGAACAGTAGGAGAATTCAAATTGAGGGCTGCTGTTGGAAGTGTTTCCAATGGATCTGGCATTGGTAGTATAAAAATTCTAACCTAAGAAACAAAATAAAATTCAAACAAGTCCTTGAATCAGGATATTTAAATGTATTCTTTTCCCAGCAGAGCAGATCTCTGGACCCATTGAGAATCACAATTGACTCAACATGCTGTGTGAGTTTTGGCTGATGACATTGACTGAGATTATGTGACAGTGTAAGGTGGGCAGAATACTCTTACACAATTAGGTTTATATTCATGTACACTCATGTGACACAATTTAGTAAAGGGGCCAAAATGTTAGTCATCAACCGATTCAAGAGGCAGTGTGCAGTTTAATTTGTGTATGCATGCTACAAATTAGTGTTTTATACGTGACATGGTTTTACATATTTATGATATGAAATTATTTTAAAATACAATACTTTGTCCCTTTACCTTTATGGGCTACATGCCGAGGTAGGACATTCTGCTCATAATTTGGTTCCCAGAATTTGTTATGCATGATTGGTGTATATAAGTATCCGGTATCAGGGTTCTAGTAGTAGATGCTTTCTTTCATTCCTGCCCACTAGGGGAATACATGTGGCCTGGGCAAGGTGATACATGATCGGTTGATTTGAGAGGCTTTGACAAGCCTAAAAACAATCTTTTTATCTCATGCAAGGGTCCTATTTTTCTTTGTACCTGTAGATTGTACTTGATCTTACATTACAGTAACTGAGCCACTTTCAAAATACAAATAAATTGAGAAAGCCATATTTTGCAACAAATATTATGGGGAATTGCATATGTGGCATTTAACTCTGGTGATTTCTATCAAACAGATATTAAAGCTTTTCACACTGACCAGTGATCGATCCACTTTTTAGATCGATCGCAGTTTTTGAAGACTAGGGCAGCCGTTTCTGAATACTAGACACCCATGCGCAATAGCGCCTTGGTTACAATGTAAAAGCTTTCCAAATTAAGGTTTTAATGAGCGGCTGCTTTCATTCACGATACTTCTTTCTGAAGGCATTTACGGCTGTTTGTTTGACTTTTAATGCTGAGCTACAGGGCCATCTTTTAAGTGATATGAACTTGTTTACCTTTGGTTTGTTCTGCAGAAGATTGCCCTTTTTCTGTTGGGAATTTTAACGGACTGAGTAAGGAAATTCAAAATGGTGAATATTCTCTTACATAAATGTTTAGCAGACGTGTGTGTGTAGTTATTTGAGGAAGCAAATAGTTATATGTGTCAGAGTTGGGGGTGAGGTATGATGATGAATTTGGTGGCTGGTTTGAAGTCTCCAGACGGCGTCGATAGCAAAAGTGGATCGATCATCCCGGCTTCGTGTGAATAGCTTATTGTTATTCAATTAAGGTTGGCACGATCAAGTCAAACCATGCATTGCCCATCAAACCTGTTAATTTGTCTATACATTTCAATTTGGCCAACTTTACTTGCTTGTCCTATCATACCGTATTGACTGCTGAGGGTTAGGGTTAAAATTAATTTGCCTGCTGTGTTCTCAAACCATGCCATGGCCCAAGGCACTTGTGCTGATGGTCATGCATGGTTTTGTAGATCATAGGTGTAGTGATTTTAAGCGTGCCTTGATTATAAATATAAAGCAGTCGGTATTTGTTTTATAGATCAAAATATAAATATTTTCGTCATCTGATTGGTTAAAAGAACATAGTTGTAGTAATTTGTCAACTCGAATTCAGCAATGTTTGGCAACGCTATCCCGCTCCTAACACGAAATGTTTTCAAGCATCTTGCCTACTATATTTTGACTTACTGTCCTATATGAGTCCATTATTTCTTGGCAACCATCATCATAAAAAGTTGAAATTGTACACCCTGCCCTATTCAGCCATTTTTTGGGGTCATCCTTCATGTGACTCACATTAGCTTAGCATGAAATCTTTCTTAAAAGGATCAAATGATTACTAGGATTGTACAGCTTTATTCCGTAAAAGAGTCTTTAGTCTAACTCCTGAATATCTTACACCAAGGTTACACCAATTTTTTGGCTCATTTTTCTTATTTATTTGTAACATTCAACTCCTCCACTGCAATAACATTCAAGCATTGTCTGCGCTAGTTCACGGAGTCCTGTGACCTGACCCGACACAAATGTAAATCATCTTTTAACTAGACTACCATTCACACTCAGTACGGTGTAAATGGCATGTTCCAGGACATGTGCGTTCAAGTTTTGCATCCCAAATATCCATTGAGGTCGACTCGGAGTGTAAAATACATTGCTGGATGAATAGGGAAATGTGCCTTTTTGGTTACCAATATTTATACAGCGCCTTTATTGGATAGTTGTAATACACACTTCATGTGGCGGTTGCCTGGCTTTTGGCTATCACCTTGGCTTTCTTGACCCTGGCAAGCTTTTAAAAAAACCTTGTTTTGAAAAGTGTTTTTTTCTCAATTACTGCCTTTCATTAGTAATGCAAAATTGGCACAGACTTTGTTGCAACCATTTCATGACTGCCATCTGTAAGTAAAATCAAGGCGAAATTGAGAGCACTCCCACGGTTTCATCACAGTGTGGAATGTCCATTAAAACGCATTGTGTCAGGATTGCTGTAAACAGAGTACTTACTGATGACCAATTCTCAAGATCTACTTACAAATGGGCTTCCCCAAGAATAGTCTCCCCTTTCAAAGTTCCTGGTATTTCCCTCTCTCGCCTGGCAATTAACACAGTAATCTCCTGTCGGTTTCTCATTGTGATGTAAAAAAGCAGACATATGTCCAACCGTTGTAAGTGTAGAATTGTATTATCCCAAACAGTTGCATAATGTCCTTGGTGTAGTGATGAGTGGTTGGATATGAGGCCAATGTGGGTAAATGGAGTGTTAGTAGATAGATCCATTGATTGACACCTCTACAACATATGTGTCAAGCAAAACTGATGTTTAAGCGCTATGTAAATTTTTATGTTATGACCATTTTTACTCATTTTGTTACAACTCAAACTATCTCAATTCAAGGAATGTAGCAGACTTTTTAATGGAATACAAGATTAACATTTTTTAGTTAAATACAAAAAAAAACCTTTATTTGTTTTTCTACATAATTTCAATGTTCAAAAGAAACTATGACATTGAGTAAGTTGGTATATTAATAACTTTGCCTAAATCTTTACATAAAATCCAAAATGTATTTTCGTGGTCTTGCCTGCGGTAGCATCACATCTATAACCTGCATTTAAAATACTTAAGCAGACATTTGGGCATTTATAACCTTGTCACCCTGATTTAACTAAAGGTTTAATGCAACGTTGGCAGACGAGCGCGATGTACAAAATGCAGAAAGACGCAAATAACGTTGATTCGGTGCATGGCATTACTAACCTGGGTTCATTATCGATTGAACCTGGGCATCACCATGAAAGTGCTTACTGTTCACAGCTGTTTAAGAATTTTATATTTGAAATGCTTGAGCTAATTAAGTTTTTGTAAATGTAAATTCTCATTCCTTAATTTTTGTCCATAAGTTACAATTACAGCACAGTGACATGTGGGAATAAACCCTTAAGCAGTTTGAAAACTCAAAAGCAGCTTTTCTGGGGAATATCTTTGACAATCAAACACATCAGAATTCCAAATTTACATTAAGGACAACCCTTATTTGTTTTCTTCTTGTGAAGTTTCTTACAATTTGTTGGATAGCTCCTGGCTTGATATTTGATGCCTTCTCAGATACCACACGGCTGCACCCACATACCACAATCTGAAGCAAGGAATTGATGCGATGGCTACAGATGCAGGTATGTACATACCATGTGTAATTAGGAAGTTTTATTCGGTTTCATGTCAAGAGAATTCCTTTATAAAACAGTTGCTCATGAAAGTCTATCCTTTATCTTTGTCTGAATCACTTTGCAAATATGACTTAGAAATAGGAATAAGTAACTAGGTGTTTTCCTCAGAGTGTGACCATATCAGGAAATACGTTAAGAATAATGCATTTGACACCTCTAAAAACAAGAGTGTCTATCTTCTGTCTACCAGTTTGTGCTTCTACGTAGTGTAGCTGATATTGGCGGTGGGTGGGGGTGGGAACGACAGTCTGAGGCTTGTTATAGGGCTTTCAAAGTGATCCCTGCATGTGAAATGTCATCTGAAATCAATTTCCTTAGAAATACCCTAAACACCAAATTTGGCCAAGGACTATTGAACCTGAGCACAGAACAATGCTAGGGTCAAAGGTCACACATATGTCAACTGCACAGGCATTAATTATGGACATTTTGCAACTTTTTATTTTTGCATAACCTTTTCAAACAAGTTTACCAAACATGATGACCCCGATAAGCATCCTAACGGGCCATCACTTCAACTGTTGGGCGCCGCACTTATGCGTATTTCGCCTTTACGTAATGAGTGTCACTTAAGCGCTATGAATGTCGTGAGCATATTAAAATGCTTGCGTACATTGTATTTTGCTCCGAACGTTTACGGATGTTTATTTGAAAAGGGTCTATTATATTTCTTATTGTAACCCTTAAATGAGAACCTGTTCAGATTAACTTACAATAATTGCTATAAAAACAATTATTGAACACATGAGTGTTTCATGGGGAAAATGAAATTATACTAACCATAAAACGAATTAAAAACAGTTTGTTTGACCATGCGCGATTTGAAATCGCGCTAGTGTATGGGATATGTATTTGGGTTATGCAATACGGACGGCACGGTAGCATCATCCACCTTTCACACATGATTCTTTTCATAATATATGTTTCCTGTGGCATGTCTATTGCAAACGTGCCGGTTCGTATCGCATAACGTTAACACTAGCGCGATTTTTAAATAGAAATGTCAGACTTATGTTTTTAATTCATGTTTAGGGTTACTATATTCCATTTTTCTATGAACCACTCGATATGTGGGGTTCAATAATTATTTTTATAGTGTATTTGTTTAATAATTATTCGTTCGGGTTCTCCTTTAAAGAAAGTATTTTGTAAGAGTACACCAAATATGTAATACAGCAGGTAAACCATCTGATGGGACATCTTTCTTAGTACCATCCGCAGACAATATCAGCTCAGGAAGAGAAGAACTTCATCCGCAACAAGCGCTCACTGTTCGCAATTGCCTCTTCATCTATGACTTCCCCCACCGGTGGCCGTCTTTCTTCAATGACCTCCTTCAGTTTCCTTCTCTAGGTCCTCCTGCTGTGGACTCATATCTTAGTATTCTAATGCGATAGATACGAGGTGGTAGACAGAGAAATTGTACATACTCCACAAGTAATTTGATTAGGGTTGCATGGAGGAATCAGTGGTGGCAGCATATCTTCCCTTGCCATCAACAATGATGGCCTGGTTGGCTTCCTGGTGGGACTCATTCTCAGCTGCTTTGTATTTTGTTTTTGATCCATATCGTTCCGCAGCTTTTTCACCGTGTGTTCCGGTTTTCTTCGCATTTAAAATTGAGGTACTGGCATAAATATGGCTATTTGTGTGCCAATATGATTTTGTGTACATACCTCACTAAGGTTGTGTAGCATTAATCGTCCATCCGTTTTGAGGGCGAGGGCACGGGCTTTCAGGGTGACATCTCCATGGAGAGAATTCTGTCGGCAAATTGGCCGTCATTGGCATATATGTTGACTTGTCGGCAAAATCTGTAATTTAAAAAGATGCTTTTTTGAATATTTGAATGAAATCCCATATTTTTTGTTTTTGTTTTGTTGGAATATATTAAATTTTGATTGCTTTCTTCAATGCACTATATGTAATATATTAACTGAAAAATTTGGTAATTTGTCAATTTCAGAAGTTGTGTTCCCGCTTCAGATTTTGATGTTTTTTTTCTTGACGGTTAAAGAAAATTTGACTCTAAGGAGGATTTTACCAGAAACTTTAAAAAATCTTTGGAACCCCTTCCAAAATGGTGTGGTGTACTTTGTACTTATGTTTCAATTAATAATGGTAAAGGATGTGTTTTGGGAGAAACAAAATCAGCTATCAAGTCTGGGTGTCCATTGCCTCCTTTTGAATCGGAATAAGGCAAAAAAAAATTGTCGCAGCCCCCAGGAGTCAAAACCTAAGTGCTCAGAGTGTGTTTTCTTTAAGCAAAAGAGCTTATGCGCTAATGCAGAAATTATTTTTTATTGCATTTTTAGACCACCTTTTTTTTTCGGCCACTTCATTCCAATTTTCTTCCTTCTCTGGGGGGGGGGTACTAGTTAGCAAAAATTAAAAATCTCTTAAACCCAAAAAATGAAATGCGTGCACGCGGGAAAGCTGATGAACCTTTTTTTTCCCTTAGCCTAACCGGGTTTAAAACTGAAAACTGTGCGTGAAAATTGTGCTTGCAGGTACTTGTAATCCCCAAACCTAAAAATATATAACACTTATCTGATTATCTGATACAATAAACAACAGAGCACACTATATCGTTGCAAGATGTAAACTTTTGTAGCTTGTGATTCCTTGTTGCAAATTTCCCAATTACAAATGTTTTTTCTGACCAAATGTCTTGTTATTTTTTGTATTTGCAGGAAGCCCAAAGAAATACACTGCTCAAAGATGCCATGAGAGAGAGATGTGTAGGCGATTTAGTCAACTCCTGGTATGAAATACTGGTGAGTATTGCCACAGGAATGGCAATCTCCTGCATAAGCTCAAACTGTAGTGTCCATCATAATTTCTTTAAAAAAAGACACATAAATATTTGTATGGAAAGTAGAAGGGCTTTGCCCCTCAACCCCCGCTTTGCCCCTGGGCTCCACAAGGGGCCCTTAGGCTTGCCCCTGGAACCCACCCATTTTCTGTCGGTACAGATGTGACACTGGCCACCAATATCAAAATCCTAGCTACGCCACCGGTCTGTGTTTCGATTTTCATGGTGGGGAGTATGTAATTATGACTGAGACAAGGTGACTTTATTTTTGTGCCAATTAAACCCAACCAATGTCTTCTCAATGGAGAGCCTGGCATCGCTACAATTTGGCAAGTCATAGTGACTCTGGTCTATATGTGTGTGTGACCAATATGTGTTTGTGTGTCATGCCTATGTTCCAGCTGGACAGAAGTGAAGCAACATGACACATAATATTCTCAATTTCATGCTATTAAAGTCACATTGTATGTTGGGATACAAACATGACAGTTGATATGGGTGTAAAACAGTTGCTAAAATGTGACAATGAAGTCCCTATTCTACATAAGGAATAGGGTATATAGTGCTTCTACCTACTAAATCTGTTTCTTTTCAATTTGAGCTGTGGCCAAATGAAATCCAGCTTTTAGGGCTGAACAAATTACACTCTCAGAGTCATATTAAATCATTTCATTTCTCAGGGGTGCCGAGGTACATCTATAAGTGCTGGATTCTCTGCATAAAATCTGTTTTGTAGTGATGTTTTTAATATTAATTTTGTTGAGGGAAGTTGAATAGGCTATGTTTTGGGGAAGGAAGCAACCCTAGAGTAGGGAGTCTTGGTCCCGAGTGTGAATGTTTTGATGGTTATCTGAGCATGTGTTCCATTGGGGACATGATGAGGATGGGGTAACACACATGGTGTTAATTTTGTAGATGTTAAATTTTGTTAGTAGGAGGAAAATTGTCGCAAAATTAATGATGGCTAAGATAGTGGTTTATTACGTGGAATATAAAATGTATATGAATTGTTAAGAACCAAAATGGTAAAGATAAAAATATTAAGAAACAGACAATCGAACATGCAACTTTACTTAAGGACAAAGAGTGTATTGTATATTGCACTAATGATTTTAGGAAATTTTAAATTCAAGTTGTGCCAGAATTTCCACTTTTTCAATACTTGATACTTTTAAGCCCCAAATTTGGGGGTTATAAAGCTCAATTTCACACTATGAGATTTTGGTGGCAAATTCAAGCTAGACAAATTGTAAGTGGTCATATGGGTTAGCAAGTTCATTGTAGTGCTTAGCTTAGCTGTGTATCACTGTGAACATTGAAGAGATTCTTATGGATAACATCACTTGTGGCTGAAAGGTGGGGATTCATGAAGTTTTATTGTGCTAACACTTTGGCATTGAGACAGGTTATTTGTCAACTCTTAAAGAGGCTACTTTGACGTTGTTGTTGCACTGGACTATTTTGAGCAATTTATAGGCAAGACTTGCAGAAAAAATTCCTGTGATGGTAATTTGGCATAATGACATCACTTGTTGTTCGCTCTTTTACTTGGCCTGCCTTGAGCACATTTGAAACCACACCTCCGTGTTGCACCTTTTTCGCTAACTGGGTCACTTTTGACCCAGAGCTCCCATTGTTTTAACAACGTGGAGTAGAACTGAAACTTTAGCCAGCAAAGTTTGAGGGCTCTATGCCTAGAATTAAAGGGGACCGGGCTTGGCACCATGCCTCGCAAACCCAGGTTATTTTTTGCTGAAATGAAACCCGATATGGTTGGGTCTGTTTTCAAAATGAACACCGCTAGCGTGTGATCGCTTCCAAATGTTCACCGCACAAAATCTTTGGGAAGCAGCTATGGAGGTGTGGGTGGTAAAGGTGTTAAAGTGCATACCAGTGCTACCGAGTGAGAAGTATTGCAATTCTACCAGGTTTTAGGTGGATTAATTGTGCCAACTTAGCCAGTCTTGCAAAAAAATGCTCAAAACTGAAAAATGTTTTTCAAAATTATTACAAAAATAACTATATAAGTAGTATTTTACTGGTCCTTAATATGTTTAATAGTGCAATTCTTCATAAGACCAGAATGATGTTGGTAAGTTTAGACTAATGTATGCTCTAAGGATATCACTGATATTTAGTTTGCCTGTATCTTTTTTTTTTCAGAAAACTTATGAAAGTTCCAATACAGAATAACGTGTTGATGTCGTTGACAGTAGGTGGAGCATCTTGTATCATGGATAGATATCAATCTAATTGCCCATGTATTAAAATATGTCAGTATGATCTTACGCTACCATGGCCATTGACGTTTTACGAGAGAGCGCTTGTGGAATGCTGCAATGAATCATTAGCAAAGGAATGGACCCTACTGCAAAAATGGACTGATTGAATCTGTGACCAAAGTATTGCATGAGTCGGGAGTACTTCCACCAAAAGAGGGAGTTGGCTTGTTCTTGGGCCATGTACTGTAGCCATTGCAAACAATGTTTGCTGATGTAGAAGATCTGTAGTTATGGGTTGCCCTCATTTTGGGGGTTTCCATGGACCTTTTCTTGGGCTGTGCACTATGAGACATAGTCAAGGCTATGAGTTTATTCTGCAAAAAACATTGTAACCCACTAAAAAAGCTTGAAGTATAATAGAGTTTATCTTCTGAGCAGAAGGAACGTATCAAATTTGTGATCGATCACCGTTTTGTAGACTTAAATGTACATATCTTGAACTGACACAAACTCTTTGGAGTTTGCATAGTTTATTTTGCACTGAGTACAACCAATTCTCATGAGTCTTGAAGTTACCTGTTAAGTTAGGCCCACGGAGTTACCACCCGTATGGGCACCACATCCCGGCCACAAAAAGTGGAGGTAATCTTCAACCTAGGTTACACACACAGTAGCTTAACCACTAGGCACCCCATGCAGGGAGTGGTATGCGTGGGTATTCCACACATGCAAATGCAGCTTTGAGTCCTCTGATGATTATTTTAAACTTTGTCCACATATGAAATATGTATTTTTACACCAAAAATTCTATATGAGGGGTTTTTGGTGATGCTTCAACTCAAATATACAGTGTGAGTCAAACTCAACATCCCTACATTCAGGGAATATTTTTTCTTCAACCAGGTTTAAACATAATTTTTGAACTTGGAAATTTTCTTTGGTGTTTACAGTGATAAACAGGCTATAAGGAAGATTTTAATTGGTGTCTTTTGGACTTTCGGTTCAGAAACTATGCAAATTTTGCGGAGAGACCTAAGAATTGAGTTTGGCCGATTTTAGACATACAATGCAGAGAGACTGCACCGACGTATACCATAATATATTATAGCAAAGACAATGCACATATGCAATTTCAGCTGGTTATCGCTTTCTTTTGACAAAACATCAGTTTGAAGAAAATGGTTATTGTGTAACAGAATATAGGTAAAATATCTTCAACAAATTAAATTAATAAAGAGTCTGGTTATTAAAATCCATATTAATATCTAAGTTCATGAACATAATGAAACTACTCAGAGATTTTTGTTTACATCTCGAATAAGGGGTAATACAGTTAATACCGATACTCAGCATATTTTAGTAGATATAAAGTGCGATAAGAAACTCTAAAGTTGAGTTTTTCTGCCAAATAAATTGGAATTAAAATTAAAATTCAATATCGCACTGTTTTTCAAGCTGAATACAAGACCTATGGTTAATTTGGCTCTCAAGTTTGGTGGTAGGTTAAAACCATGAAATCTTGTTGATGCAAACCAGCTTCTTGACTTTTTATTTGGGAAATTGGAACATTTTTTCAATCAGCATTTCTTTTGTAAAACCTCTGGGTATTATTTTTATTTAATCCCATCAATATTCTCCCACCTTCTATTGTTTAACAAATATCTGTGGAAACGCTGAATCTTGGACATTTACTATATGTAAACATGCATCTTTGTTTGGCCTCAAAATCGACCCAGACAGGATTTGTCAAGGTCTCTCAGCAAAATAGGCATAACTTCTTCTCCAAAGTCCAAATGGACACCAAAAAACTTTTTGAAAAGGCCTGGTTTATCCTCTTTATAACCAAGCAAAACATTGAGCAAAAATAATTATCTAACTATTTTTAATTATTTTTATTCTGAGGTTTTTTTTTACTCACACTGTAGATGTACTCAGCTGAAAATGATCAGAAAAGTCGTAAAACAACAAGAGAATGTTTTGGAGCCCTCTTTGGTCCAAAAGTGTTGCCTACAAGGGCAGCCGGTAGGGGAGTACCTGAGGTACTCCTGAGGAGTAGCCCTTGCCAGAGTGGTACTCCACTACTAGTGGCTCCACATGGGTTTTAACCCCTGCAGTCACCTAGCAGGCAACCTGCAGAGTATACGATTAGATATGAGTACTGCTTAGTTAAAAAAGCGCATCCACTCGTGGGCTTGTGTACTTCGCAGTACTTTGTTGTAGTTACGGCATCAATAATGCATCCAGGTGGTACCCTTGGAGTAGAGCTAAGAGTATACATGGAGTAGCTTAAGCTCCGGATTACACCATGAGTAGGAATCTTGCTGTGTAACCATTCTCTGAGTCTGAGTACTTTTGCTCAGTGCATGAACTGCACAGTCCCCTGAGTTTACAAGTCAATACATTGTTCAAAAGTTCCCAGATAATGTTCCCTTTCAAGCTGTATTTTGGATTCTGTGCAAATATTACTTCATATACAAAGTTTGTATTGATTAGTTATATCGAAGTGTACTTCCAAGGATTTTTGCCTTGTTGTACTATATTTCAGTTGTTTCAATATTTCAAGGGCATGTGTGGCATAGTGGATACAGTGATAAAGGGCTGAGGGTTCAAACTCTGTCATAGCAAGTATGTTGTGTTGCAAAGCACTTCACCTCCATCCAGTGGTATGAATGGATACTGGGATGTGCTGTGATGATAAAACAGACTCACTGTGAGGGAGAAGTGGTAAATCCCACAGCAAATTAATATTATATTCAAAGAGTCTGGCTGTAATGCCACAGAAGAAATCAGGATTCCGGCCAGGTAGCTTAGCTTTGGCACACCTGTACTTTTTTAATATTTTACAAGATTTACACAAAAATTGCCGGTCTTCTTCATTTTCATTTTCACGTCTTTCTTATAAGATCCATATAATACTTCCTTGAAATATGTCATATTTGATAAGAAAAGTGGGTCAAAATTGTATATCATCTCACCTGTCCTAGTGGCTGGGGTTTGAATTGGGGATTAAGGCAATAATGATAGCTGTCATGAAGGGAAACAAAAATTCTGCATTTGTAAGAGATTTTATGTCATTTAAGCCAATTTATTGCTATGGGCATTGCTCTTCCTTCACTTTGAGATTGATAGGGAATAAAATTTTAATTTTTGATAGGAGAAATACTAGTATACAGACTAGATACCAAGATTTCAACTATTACAACAGCTAAATGATGAAAATACTGCATTCTCATTCAAGGCTTTGAAAGCATGTGCTTGAAAGCTTGTTGAGGAAATCAGCACGTCAGTCTGATAGCTGTGATGAAATGCAGAACAAAAGTTGCTGTCAATCAATTTGAATCACCTGAGGATTGAAAATGTAAAATAGCAACTTTTAAGGATGTAGGGCCCAAATAAATCGCATTAAGTAGTCCCCAGATTTGAACAAGGGAGCTTAAACACTAGAGGCAAATGCCAAAACCAGTGAGGCACAACTTCCAAGATCTATAAACAACTTTCACATTTTCAAATTTACTGTCGTGTTTTGAATCGCTGATCTAAATTTTGCTGGGATTTTGTCAAGACTCCATTTGGTCACGTTGCATATTCGCAGCCAGAATCCTCACTTTGGTGTTGCACATGTGGGAGGTACTCTGGTGTGACAACAGTCTCCCAGTATGCTAAATTTCCTACTCTATAGCATGTGCCCTACAAGGCAACTGGCAGGTTTGGGGAGGTCTTTAGAAGTACCCAATCAATGGTATACTTTGGAGTCTCCTTTCTATATACTGCCAGGTGAGTGCAGAGTTACACATTAGGTACAGAGATGTAGCTTTTCCAGAAATTTCCAGATTTTGGGCCATAAATAAAAAAAGTCCAGAAATTAAAAAAAAATCAATTTCTGAGATCAAAGTAATGAAAATGTAAAACTGCATCAAAACCCAAGTTTTAAGTACCAACTTATTTTAGAGAACAAGACCCAAAATCGCGTAAGAAAATACGTTCCCCGGAGCTTCACCGGATGCTATGCTAAAATTTGGCCTTCCCATCGGTTCAAAATTTTGGATTTTCAGGAATGGGACTACCCCTCTGTTACATCTCTGTAGGTAGCAACTACTGTGGATCCCCAGTGGCTTTACTCCATACAGTACACATCATAAACCTTTTCAAATGAACATCAGAAATGTTCGTAGCAAAATGCAACATACACATCCTTTACGCTCACATTCACACATGTTTGCTAGTAATATACAAATACTACATGGTTGGAGGGGAAATAGTGCAATCTATTTTTCCCGAGGTACTGGCTACAGGCCTACCACCCCAAACCCGAAGGGTGAGGGGTGGTAGGCCTGTAGCCAGTACCGAGGGAAAATTAGTTGCACTATTTCCCCGACAAAGCATGTAGTATTTGTTTTATTACACCTAATATAAATATTTATGAGATAATGGGCATAAGAAATGTAACTACCACTTTCCTGCTTGTGAATTTCTCTGTATGGTGCCCTAACATCCGACATGTACTCCAAGGTTTCATAGATCAGGCGAGAGTGCTTCAACTCTTTTAAATCTTTGACGATGTCAATATTTCGATATTTTCAAGTGCCTTTGGGCGACCATATCGTTTGACTGTTAACTAGCTTTTCTTTGCATAGAAATCTCCATCCCGTTTAGTTTTATACGAACCTCGGCCGTCGGCGTAAAATCACCCCAACAACTCGTCCACGTCAGCACAATTTAGCGCTTCAGCTTCCGCGACAGAACTTCCTTTTTCCGTACAGTAGTCTGAAAAGATGTTCACTGCTTTCCGGACGACAAATCGCGTGTTTCGTGCATCTTTATTTTGTATTAACGCAGCAATTTCGTCGTCTGTCAAAGACGCTGGGGGACCGCCTATGGCGGCGCCATTTTGGATTTGTTGTTTAACAACATAGTAAGTTCCTTCTTCTTGGAGACCGTAATAACTAAAATTGCATGCGTTTGCGAACTTTGTCTCTGGGTACGATGATATAAGGAAAGTGGTAAAAAATACCGCATGGGAAATAGCTCAAATTCACTGATAGCTCAATCTATCATCTCTGTGTCCGGCGCAATTAACCAATGAAATGGAAGGACTTATGCCTATTATCTCATGAATATTTATAAGGTGTAATAACATACATTACACAAAGCCGAAATTAGCGTAAAATGCTGTTCCTAACAGCTGCATGTGCTGACCCATTGTTCATAGACTGGATGCTCATCATGTTTGGAAAATTTCAATTTGATAAAGTCTATACAGGGGCCTCTACTCTACATCACCTATCAGTCGCACAGAAGTGCCCTCTGGTATACCAATACTTGTGTAATGAATTGTGCACTATGTGGCTATATGGTGGTTAATCCAGAATAACTCCCAACCTATATGGCTATAAGGTGAGTACCTCCTACCACTGGCATGACAAATGTTGTGGGTAATTTCAAGGTTCCTTACCACATGATAGCTTAACGTTTTTTTTGTGCTTGGTTATTATCTTCTGAAGGCGCCCAACTCTGATCTAGTCGTATAAACTCTGCACTATACCGTGTTGATAAAAACGAGAATAAAAGATAATTTTTTCTTACCATTCCTTAAAACTTTTTGATTTGTCTACAGGATGCGATGTAGACTTCAATAGCTAATTATCTAAGTTAACAATGGAATAGGAACCAATCTTATAATGTTGGCAAAAGTAATATATGAAAGTATTCATGTCTTAAGGGAATAAGATTTATCAGTTACTTGACTCCGATCATATGATCCCAATTAAACGGTCAAGGATTGATTTGAAGGAAGCCAAAAGATCACATTCAGTGTTCTCGGCCCATAGGCTGGGAGTGTGTTGTGTGGTTAACATCTCCCTGCAAGATGCACTGCATTGGCACGTATGCATAAAGAACTAGGCTATGAGCAAAAATGGGTAGAATTTCATTGAATCCCTCAAGGATGCATGAGGTATTCATCATTATTTCGCCAAGTAGCTACGCACAACATCATATCGCAGACAAAATCAATTGTAATACCTTTTTGTCATCCTTGGGACTTCTATATGAAAACTTTACCATAAATGACTAAAACCAGTTCTAAACCTGTAATAGGTCATCAGATTTTAATCGGAGAAACCTTTTCTTGTGTTCGAGTGTGTTGTATGTGTTAGTCTACGGTTACCACGATTAATCGGATCGGAACAAGGACTATTATCATCGATATTTATTTTTGTTTTTTTGACCTATTTCATATTTGAAACAGCCATTTATCCATGTCTGTTTGAGTTCTCCTGTCTACAATCTTGGTCGAACATGTTTTGGAACACGACTGCCTTGTTGCCCAGATTATTTGGCCATAATACTCTAAAGAGTATATAGGAAAACATGTCCACTTGGGTTGGGAGGCTTGGAGCTTCTCTATCCATCACCCCACCAATCAATGTTTTGGGTTCTTGTAGGTGGCAAGAACAAAGTTTCAGGGAAAGATTAATCATATTCAAACATCTTTTTTTTAGCAAAAGTTCTTCATTAAATTTGTTTATATGCAACTCTAATTTACCTGACATTTGATGTTGGGGCCCATGTCCTTTCTTCACAATATTGTGCAGGTTATAAATCTAAGAAGTGCTTCTAAATGCTGCCAGACTGTACAGCTGTAGAGATAAGCTGCATTATTGTTTCACAGTTCTTTGTGCCATTAAGATTGACGACATCTCATGGCAGTAACAAGCTTTGCACTGATATATAGCGACTTAAACAGGTGATGATGCCTGGCAAAATCCTTTGTTGTTTCTTCGAATTGGAATCACCCATTTGCTTCTATAAGTACAGTGGTTCCTTGTTTTGTGCTGTACACATCAGTGTTCACCTCCAAATTCAATCTGTTGTTGGTCTGATAAGACTTCACCAGGTCTGCACACATAGCTGGTGTGTATATGCTGTTCTCGCACTACTTTTAGCATGTACACTTATGTTTTGCTCAAGCACACTATTATTATTTAAATATCAGCCTGACTAAAACCAAACTTGCATTGACAGTGTTTTAGTCCCCCGGGTGTAGTCCAACTGTTAAGTCTTGATCAACATGACCAAACGCTTCCAGTCTACAAGTCTTGAACGATACGTGTTTCACTGATGATTTCTCGGGCTAAAAGGCCCGATGCGATACAATATTAAAAGAATATTGTATTGCATCCGTGGACTTTTACCAAAACTGGACATACATGAGCTATGTTGGTAACATGAAATAGAAAATTTTGTCTGATAAATCTACATTGGAGTTTGATACCTCTGTGACTACCACCTTGTTATACCACACATATATTTCATACATACATTAGGTAGTAAGACTGAACAACAGAACACTACATGAGAATTCCTTTACGTAGTCATAGGCAAATTCCGTTATGACGAAACCTACACTTTGATTCGCAGGGGAGGACGAGATCATGTTTCTAGACTATAGAAGACAGCTGAAAGTTTTATATTTGACAACATAACACAACTCAATCCACCTTGGGTGTTTAGAGTGTTACATAGGGTCACAACAGAATGCATTTAGGTAATGCATGACATTATAATGCTGTTGTTACATGTGCATTTTTACTGTTGAGTTGTCAAAAATTAAAATCATTGTAAATATCCACTTTAAATGACATAAGTATATTTTGGCATTATACGGTACATCAAAAGATTTGAGGATTGCTGATGATACTCTCTTTGGCCTCAGGCTATTGAGAAGATGGCAATTAAGTTCCCTGATTCATACAGGGTTGAATAGGGGATTATCATAATGAAGTACAATTAAAAATACACTGTGTTGTATTAAATTTTTAAAAAAAAAGTCAAAATTTTGATATATTGTGGACAAATTTCCACAAAATTAAAATGGAGTCAGATGTCTGTTTAAGGTTTGTAGGAGTAAGATTATATCTTGCAACAGGCGTTGCAAGATAGAGAATCAAGTTGCTTTACCCATACTGAAGTGGTTCATAAAACTCTCACTAACCTATATTGTTGTCTTAAACAGCAACTTTCAGTGAGGAGATGTGCAGGGGTTGTTGTTAGTGAGGAAACTTGCAGTACAGTTCAGTTGAAAGTAGTAGCAGAGTTAACCCACAGTAATCCATGCATACTCTTCTAGCTTCCCAGTAAGTGGCCAAAAAGGCCCAACAAGCACATCCTGCTCAGTAAATGGATAAGGGGCAGACATGGTCATGACTTAAAGGGGCTGGTTCCGATTTATGTGTATGTGTTCTCTACTTGATATGAGAGCCTGGGCCCGTATTCACAAAGACACTTAAGTGCAACTTTGCTTAGAGATTCCCTTAAATAAAAGAATTTTAATGGGTTTTGCCACATTAAAGTGGTAACGGAATCCCTTAACACTTGGATTTAAGGGGCAACTTCTAAGGGACCTCATAGGTCCCTTCAAAGTGGCCCTTAAATGACACAAGTTTCTAAAACTAATTTCATGGTTATTTGCTTCCCATACAAAGGTAAAAACCGACATTGATTTAGAATAAGGAGAAATTTTATGAATTATTTTGCCTATCAAATAATGTTTCAAGCAAACAGCATGGCGATACATAAAATGGTTATAAAAATATTGCACTTTAACATAGCAAAAATTGAGAAAAACAGTTGGGGTTTTCACCTTAAGGGTATTTCCTTAATATAAGAGAACCCCTAAGTTAAGTGTAATTTTGCATTAAGGTGTAAGTGTGCTTTGTGAATACGGCCCCTGGCAACTTGCACATCAAGTACCGTGGGAGGCAAACTTGCGGTTTTTTATGGGTAGTTGCAATAATGCATGTTGCAATAGCCCAATCCAATACTGTGCTAATATTGACTCGGTTACGCTTAAAACTCGTTTTTTGGTTTTAGATCTGGGGAATGAAATGGATTGAGGGCTAAAATTTCAGGCGACAATGAGAAAATATATGGCCTTTCATCTGATATCAAAATCGATACTAACTTCGGGTAAAATCAGGGGGGTCCCAAAGACGATCGGAACACGCACCTAATATTAATGCATAGTACCTGTTGAATCTGAGCGTATTCTATTCTAGCTAATTAGGTAAGTTTTTTGTACAATGTGTAAAATCAGTACATACAGATTACTGCATTGTACCACACAGCGACCATTGAAAACTCGGCATAAAGTGGAACTTTTGGTTGGGGGTTTTGCGTTTTTTGGATCGTTTATCGCAAGCCGTTGCACGCCTTTATACAAGCGAGTGGGTGTTAAATGAAATAGCAGGACCTAGGAAATAAATTGGTTATTTTTGAAACTTTTAAATTATCGGACATTGGCACAATATGATTGAAAAACATGCCTAGTTACTTTGCAAAAACATGCTGATGGTGAGCTAAGTGATGAAAAAACTTGCATTCGCATTCATGTACGGGAGATATGCCAGGACTGGTTGAGGGGAGGGGAAATCAGCACGGTCAGTCTGATAGCTCAGTACGCAATGGGAGTGGAGATATCCAGTTAGATCTTTGCATAGGATTTATGCTCAATTTTGTGCTCAACTGAACTATCATTTTTTTAATTCACAAATCATGAAATAGGGCTAGATAAATGTAAATTTAATTGTCTGAGGCAAATATAAAATTAGAATCTATGGCAAACAATCTGTGGGTGTTGGATTTATATACATACAACATAATCGCCAAGTTACATACACCAATTCCTTCAAAATGTTAGCATAGATGCAGCCATTTTTGGCATACTCAGGTTGCCATAAGCCTAATCGGCACTAAAATTTCAGTTGACTACCGATTCGTGGGAGAGAACGCGAGTCCTAAATCATGAAATCACGATGAGGTTGCCGGTAGGTATCCAATGGGATGAACTTAGCGGCTACATGAATTCCTGTTGATGTTCCTGTCTTCTACTACATTAAGCACTCTAATTGTCAAGCAAATTTATTTTTTGCAGTAAACACATGTCCAAGACTATGAAGACCAAACAGTACATGAAACTCAATAACAAGGCATTTGTGGTATTAGAGTTCACCGCATTGGAAATATACAACCACCTTGTTTTGTTGTAAGACTTTAGGACACCTGCGATCAATGTGATAATACCCACAAAGCTTCCTAGTAGGATTTGGACAGATTTGTCACTGATTCTGCACTATCAGGTGATATGCCATATGTTTGTATATTATTTAACAGCGAGATGTAAGTTATGCACACTGTCTTCTAAATAAAATACAAATGAAAAAATGAGTGATTAGTTAATATCAGTATTATATAGTTATGGACACATGGATCTGTGTGATTGAGGCTAAGTGATTGAATACATTGCATTCTCTTTCCTGCTTTTGGAAAGAGCCCGAGAAAATGGTGAGGAAACAAGCACGTCAGTCTGATAGTCTGGAGCGAGATGTAGCTAAATTTTTTATAACTGTCCTCTTAGGGATAGGCCAAACATGGGTACATTGCATACATAATGTATGAAAATAGAATAGCTTTGTTTCAACAAGCAACATATACATAATATAATATGTATGACCATGTACTCTGCCAGGATGCAGTTATTGAGCAGGTATGCGTTATAATATTTTACTTCGAGATAAACCTAATTATTATATTAATAATATACAGACACATTACTCTGTCATAACTTTATAAAGTTTGTCTTTGGAATGACGTAAATAATTTCCAAAAATAGAATGATAGCTATATTTATGTTCATCAGCTAAGAGGCAAAAATGATTCGGGTTTGTTTGTCCGCGCATGCAAGTTAATTGTTTTCTTGCTGCGCCATCTTGTCACAAGCATATATTGTGCCTACATCATGCAGCTGTGGACTGACTGCGGTAGTGTTTGTTTGCACTTGCAGTTGCACCAAGCAGAGTGAAGAGTCTGCCATATTTGGTGATAACAAAAGTATAAACGCTACATGAATAATAATTATGGCTTTGACAGGTAAAGGAGATCACACCCAAAAATGAAATCTACTGTACTAAAAATTTTGTACTATAGAATTTTAGATAAGGGGAGTTAAGTGGCATGATCTGTATTTACACTCATAAGGTGTCAGACTCCTAAGGACCACAGAAAAACTATTAAAATATGCTACCCTTTTGCACTAGAACTAAAACATGTATAAAAAAAATACAGCCCGTTGAAAAAGGTTAGTGGTAGGGGTTGAGCAACCGTACATTTCAAGGATTCGGCATTTGTGATAGGAAGAGGGCTGGGACATAACATTAGTATTTAAATTGGTTCAGCTATATTTCAGCCACAAAATCCTTTTGGCTATCCTGATCTAGCATAAGACTTAACACCATTAAATTCTTTGTACAGGGAAGGGAAAAACACTGAAAATTTACGGACAGCAGAGTTGGGAGTACGATTGCTGTACATGATTGGTGAGGCTATACCTGTGAGCCAAGGCAATCCTTCACAGGCATGGATCAAGGCAGGGGGAGAGAAATCATGCAAGGAACCATGATGAGATCAGTAAGACATGGAGTTAGAGGTGTTTCATCAATGCTACAGGTACTGCATTCATCATATCTTAATTATTGCAAACAAATGTTGCGAAAGTGCATCACATCAAACTATTGGGCATATAAAACCACGTCAGGGATATTTGAATTCTGCAAAATGTTCACATGTATGCGAACGCACGCCACACACACAACCCAACAACGCCCATGTAGCCAGTGCAGGTTTAGTTGTTTATACCAAAGTTTAAATCAGGGTTTGTCCCCGTTCCGGGCGTGGCCGGATACACCTCAACAGCAATACTGCTGTGCTGTGTGAGGATTTTATTGAGCAAAAAGATCTTGACCGGATTGCCCTTCCTGACGTCAATCCAACAGTTTGGCGGTGGCGCTAGCCTTTGGGCAACCACGCCCACCTCAAGGCAGCATGTGCTGGATGGCCGCCATTAGCTCTACAAGAGCTGACGCCCCCATTGTAGTAGATCCTTTTTCATTCTACCAGGGTAACAGCTACCCTCATCAGAAATCCGATGAGGGGGGTGACGTTTAGCCGCGACAACTCGGCCCTGGGACAGGTAGTACTGGTTACCAAGGAGGATACCCAGTAGCAGCCTCAAAGGAAAACCTGACCTGACCACTAATGGCATGGAATGGGGAATTCTTTTGTTTTCACAGATCGATCAATTAAAAGGATTGTACATCTTCAACTCCGTCAGTCAGGCAGAAGACCTTTATAGGTGTCTTTTCTTGGAAACTGACGAACCGGGGACATGTGTACACATTAAAATGCCATTCTGTACATATTATGGTGTGGGTTTTTTGCTTCCTGTGCAGGCGCAATTCTAGAAAAATTTCTGGGGTTGCTTCAGTGCTGGTCATTTTGGATGTAGTATAAATAGTGATTTGTCACACATCTGCGTGGGTAAAAATGTTAATTCCTTCTATTCACCAACTGTGTCAATAACAAAATGAATATATCAGATTTTTAAAAAAATCATGAACTGTCTACTCTGGCCCAGGTAGACGTCGCCCCAAATCGGCCTCGGATTCGTGCCAACAACCTAAATAACCTTTTGATATTGCGTTTAAAATAATAAATCAGATTGTTAGCAGTTATACTTCGATTCCATGGTGACTTACGTAACGTCCCAAATTTCACAATGTTTACCAAATGCACTGCGCACATGAAACACACAATGCAGACACACGCACAATTACATATCAATACGAAATGCCTGATCTGTGAGCTAAGTGATGTTCCGAAAACACTTGAGTGCTATTAATGCTGGCTAACTGAGATCTGCAGGAAGTGGTGAGGAGGAAATCAGCACGGCAGTCTGATAGCTCGTTACTCAGTGCGAAATTAATTCCCGGTAGCATATTTGAAGAGGATATGCAACTTAAAACAGTAAAAGTGTTTGTTATTAGTAACTTATTTTTTATGCCATTAGTGGTATCCAGTGGAATAATTTCTCACTCACATTGGGCTGTGACATTTACAGGTAGCTGAAAATTATCACATGTCAGGGCAAAATGGCATTTAAGGAAAGATTTTGGCCGTTTTGTTGCCTTAGAAGACACGTCTATTTGACCCAAGATTAACAAGAACAGGCCTGAAACCAAAATAAACGTCTTGTATTAGATAGGTGACTAAATTAGCTTTTAATTGCACAAGGTAAAATATGAAAACTGCCCAAGATGATATTAAAAAACATTAAAAAATAACTTGCCCATTCACCTGTTCAGATAATCATTGTAACGGAAGGTTCACCTTTTCATCTAGTTAAACATTACTATTACACAAGAAGTTGTAAAACTCGGCCGGGCTTAGTCAGAGAGTCTTATGACATGCATATTAGATGTACATGGCAATAACCATGATTACACGGTTTCAAAGATTATACACACACTAGGACTAGGTATCAAAGGAGGGGAGATTAACCATGGATTGAAAAGGCCATGTACCAATTTATTGTCCACATACTCTTCTCAATTAAAAACACCAGTTTATGAAATGTGGTAGTCTACCTCTTGCTTGGAATGAGTAAAGAAATGGTATTCTATAGATAGAGCTCGAAGGTGTTGTTTTGTAAGGTTTCATGCACCACGTGGATTAAATAGCATCCGTAAAGGTGCAGCGAGAGATTTCAAATAACAGATGTCCTTAAAAAATGTGAAAATTATGTTTATTGCAGTGGTGTAAAGATCTCTAATCAAAATATTCCCCTCTGAAAGGATTTAAGCTGAGAGAACTGCTTTTGTCACAAAAAAATTGTGAAATCTCTAATTAGTCCCTATAGGACGAAAATGGGCCATTCTCCGTAAAGTGTTCAATTTGGCTCCAAAATGACGAAATATGTCAACATTAAGGAATTCTGAAAAATCATGAAAATCGTAAACTTTAATATCTCAGAACACGGAACAATGATGGGTGATCTTAAAAATATACCGATTTTTCGCATATTGCCTAACGTAAACTTAAGTAACGATACTGTCGACCGACTCTGTCTGGCCTTTTTCTTAGTCATGTTGTTCTTGATGAAAGTACGTGATCCACCGACTTAGTCTCCATACGTTATCAGGTATACTTCATTAAAGCATGGGTTGGGATTAGAGTTATGTATCACGCAGTATTGCAAGAGGTAGCAGGAGGGAGGTAAAGTATCTGTCGCGGTATGAACGTCACACGTGAGGGATTTCTTTCATTAATAGGGCTTGGAAATGTGACGTTGAAACCAGATTTTATGCAAAACATGTATATATAACATGAACATCTTCTCGATTTATCCATTTGGAACAGAGGTATTCAGTTAGTTTAGCAATTTGTAGCCATTCGAATTATGGTAACGTACTGGCTGCAATATTGGCGAATGCTCTCAGAGAACTCTTCGAAACTTTAATAATCCCATATTATCATGTTTTAAACTTAACGATTAGTGCATAATAGAGGTGATAAAAATGCTAACGACAATCGGATATGCGCTCTTGTGAACGAAGCAGGGGACACATGTTAAGACGGATTTGGGCTGGCGACATGGCGGAAAAGCCAAGATTATGATTATTTAGCCTTATTGCTTTGATACTTCTCATCCGGTTACAAAATCTAGTCCGGATCATTTGGAAAACATACTCATAAACTATAATTTAATTCATAAACATTCATTCTTAAAGGCCACCCAAAACAAGCTTTTTAAACTGTGCATGGACGTGAGCGACACTAAAAAAAAGACTTTCTGAACACTTTATCGGCGAATGGACTCAAATACAAAATTCGCCCTATGTTTTCGAATGCAATAAGCATATACAAAACACCTTTGCTGTCATTTTAACAGTTTATTTCGGTAGGTAAAGGGAATCTGAGTGTCTAATCTATATGAAACACTACATATCACGAAAAATATGGAGACTTTCCTTTAATCTCTTGTGCCACCTTTAAATAATTGAGAAGATGTGTTGTGATAATTACATAAGATGCACAAAAGATGTTAAGAGACCACAAAGATCCCAAGTAGGTTAAAGGTCACGCGTTGTGTTCAAAATGCCGATCCTATGAGCGGGTAGGTAATTTCAAATTCTGTTAGGGACCACTTATAAGTTAAGAACCAAGGCATACCTTGTTGTAGTTCTCATATATTGTGCCTTCACAGTGCATCAGGCATGGCTTGCTGGAAATTAAATCCTCACAGACGGTACGAGCCGGGTAATGTCAGTGCACATGTTAGAGGGCAGGATTTAATATCACATTTGGGGAATTCTGTTGTATAGAACAGTATTTTGGACACCATAAAATACATCTCATGCCAGGGCATGTTTTCTGAATATTATTACACATTTCTAGGTTTAAATTAAGCAAAAAATCAATTACAGTGACTAGTTCGGTTAAATGCCATAAGTCATAATTCCCCTTTCAGCTGGCTTAAGCACATGCTTTGCATCAATAGCTTGATGGTATGCAAAAAAAAAAAAACCAACGTTTCCCCCAAAAGGAAGGAACACACTTCGGTGTGGTGTTCAGAAATCCATGCCAAATACATTCCAATTTATGTATGCATCAGGTTTTGTGTATTTGACATTTGCCACTTTGTTACAGGCCTACATAAAAAGCTCTTCAATGCACAGTGCTCAATTCACAATAATGAATTAATGAATGCTTTCATAGTTCAAACCATACCGAATCAATGCATATCTGTTGATCTATCACTTTTTTGGCAATTATACAACAAGAATTGCAACTCAGCTGTATACAAGTTTAAAGAAATCCATGTGGCAAAATCTTTTAAAACCAGTTTTTTGAAATCCTGTTCCCATTTTTGATGTTATGTTCAGTCTTTTAAAAACACTGCATATAGCTTACCTGAAATCTTAAATGGAACGTAATTACGTGAAAAGGATACCTTAATCTGGTCTGTCATGGCCCACCTCCTGAAGGTTCCACATGCTCACACTTTTTCATGTACGACTTAATAATCTAACTAGTCTAAACCTGTAAATATACTGATGTGGGCTGCCTATTTATGCTTCCATATAATCAAAGTTGCAGGGAAATGAAGACTGTGAGAGAGACCAATATATAATGTTTGCATGTTGTCATATACATGCAGATATGGTCTTCCCACAGACATTTTGTACATGGACTAATCAAGCAACATTGCAGTAACATATATGAAACTAAGGATCTTTGAAAGTCTAAAGTTATTGTGTTAAAATGCTTTCTTGTTTTGAGTGAGTTTAAACATTTTTTTTTTCCACATTTTGGGTTTTTTCACGAAGTGCTTCGAGACCATGTTAGATACGACCGCTTTTTCACAGGGAGCCCCAGAACATTCCTGAGTCCTGATGGCATTTCTAGATGAGCGAGGACTGAGACACAGACATCCAACAGTACGCAGCAGGGTGGCATTTTGTTTTGGGTTTGGTTGGGCGATTTATCAAATCAGTCAAGGGTCAGGTGCACGCCTACTCAATGAGATGCTGAAGAGAATACAAGACTTCTGGTCATCGCTCCACCTGTAAGTACAAATGACAAAGGCCACCGATCTTTGATAAAAATGCCATACTGATAGAACCATGATTTTTTGTTTTGGCTTTCATGGGTATGGGAATGACAACTTTGATACTTGTTTTTATCATGAATGCACTGTCATGCATTCTTGTTTGTATTGACGGTTGTTTTCTCCTATAATTTAAGCGTTCATTGACTTTTATCGGGTCCACACAAATATTACACCAAGTGTGGCCAAGTTTTCAATATAGTATCGCCACTTTTTGCAATATAGTAGGTCTTGATCATTATAATTGTGCACTGCAAAACAAAGGCGTAACTGTGTACCAGCTCCATGGTTGCAGTTAATAACAATTGGGATTCCAAACAAAACATCGCAAGTAATAATGTATTATGAGCTTTAGTGAGTTTTGGGTGTGATGCAGGTGTCTGCTAACGCTTCCCCCCTCTCTCTGGGAGTGCTAGATTTGTGTGAGGATTTGTAAGGTTTGCATTAAAGATTTTGTAAAGTTGTGTAGATATGTTATACAGTGTAATGTCAGGTAGGTTTCCTTTGAGTTCCTGCTAGGTATCCTAGGGTCGTTCGCGAATGATACGTAAACCCTACGGTGTAACTAGGTCATACGTATGTCCTACATATAGACCTTTTCATACAGTACACAGTGCTTTGGATATAAATTGGTCCGCTAAGGCATGACATAGTATGCACAGATTTACGACCGGTTTCGCGAATGGAACCCTGGGTAAACAGTTACTACCTGTCCCAGGGCCGAATCATTGGCGGCTAAACCTGATTACCCCCATCGGGTTTCTAAGGAAACTGATGCGGAGGGTAGCCGTTACCCTGGTAGAATGAAAAAGAAGGATCTACCTACAAGGGCGTCCGCTCTGGAGAGATAGGCTGGGCCCCATCAGAACATGCTGCTTGCAATGGTGGGTGTCGTTTTGCCCAAAGGCTAGGCCCACCGCCCGAAAAACTGGGGATTGGCGTCAGGAAGGCATCCGGCCAATTACCTTTTGCTCCAATAAATCCTCACAACGCAGTTATTGCCGAGTGTGAGGTGGAATCAGGCACCCCAAATTTCTGCGAGTATGGCAAGATTATAAAAAGGTTGCAAGAACCAAGGAGAAGATGCGAGTCGTCAAAAAAAAAAAACGGCCAAATAGGCGCAAAATGCTTGCAGGGTCGAGAAACTGAAAAATAACCCTAGAATGTAAATTAATGTATTTATTCACACCCAGGAGGGTGTTAAATGTGTTTATGTAGGGGATATTCCATGTCTGGTTCCTCTGTTAAGCTAGGCGTGCACAAAATAGGTTTGCATTAATTTTTAGGGAAATAGTCATTTGTTTGTTATTTTTTTCACCGTTTTGTTCTTATTTTCACCGTATGTTCAAAAAATACAGTATCAGAATATAAAGCTAAACACAATGATAAGACTTGGTTTAAGTGAGCAAAAGTGCCGTCTTGGAGAGTACATACCCTTTCTGAGACGCCCTGTATGGTATCAACTGTCATTCTGTATGCAAGAGTGATATCAGTATTACAAGTTTTTGTTTTTCTTGAGTTAATAATAATTAAAAAGTACCAACTTCTCGGGTAAATAAGGCAACGTTTTTGATTTGTTGTTTCACAGCAAGATGAGAACATTGCAAATAATTAACCATTTCCTGTTGCAAGTCTCTTAACCTAATGTTCATTGTTTGTATAGGAACAGGACTCAGTTGGCAACTGACCCAGTGATGACCCTTGTGTCCTTATGAGGCTGCCTGGCACATTATTGTATACAGTAATTAATGACCCACAGGGTTACTTTTCTTATGTTTGTTTGCATTAAATAGTGTACTGTTAAAGCCACTATCATTGTTTTCTTCAAAATTTAAACAAATCGTGCCCCCTATTTGTCATCAAAAGGTCGCAATGCTTTTTTGCACTGTTGTATTCGGAATTGTTGTCGTAAAAGCCTCCTTATTGCTAAGTGTAACACGCCATATTTGGTCAAGAAATGACGATTTGTTATGCATTGTTTACTCTTTTACTTACGCTGCATGTTTTTCTGGTGCACATATTTCCAATCTGCAAACAAAGGTTATCCAGAATGCCGATTTGAGGATCTGAGGGGGTAGTTCTTTTACTTATGGCCCTGAATATTGAATTTCACACCGATACATGTTTTTGAGGTGACCCCCCTCAAATTTAGAATTGTTGTAGCATGAAATCGAAAAGAGGTACAGAGCTCAATTTTCAGATTTCTTCAGTTTTTCATGAATAACTTTCAATACACCAAAAAAGAAAGAAATCCATGAGGTGATGGTGTACTTCGATTTGTTGAGTTGGCATGGAATGACCCACTAATAAAATCCTGACTTTTTCTTAGGTCTTGAAACAGTCGTAAAGGGCAATCTGCCAAGTTCGCTTTAAATGTTTTAGTTGTCCGTTTTTTACCAAAGACCAGTAATATACAGTTTGATATGACCTAACACTAGCAATTTAGAGACCAGTGGGCATTTTTGAATTTGGAATATAAATGACTGATAGTGGCTTAAGGGTACCTTTTAAATGCTTGAAGCTCTTAGATCTTTGAATGAGGCCGGGCTGCATTGAATCTTCAATTGCCAGTGCCATAATATTACCATAAGGCGTTTACAAGCATAAGCTTGTCGTTCTGAGTTTATCTCATGAAGTCTCTCAGGGGACCAAAAATCTGAAGTTGGTGATATAGAATGGACCATTCCGCATAGTTCTATGATGAGAGCAGTTCAGATCACCATTGCTTAGCCCCATTATGTGAATTACTCGGTATGTCGCGTAGTGGAAATTCCAAGTCACCTATGGTTCCTATTCCCAGAGTCGGTAAAAAATTTCACTCCAACGGAAATACGCATGCTTATCAACAGAGTTAAAATGCTAAAATTGCAAAAAAAAACTCCGACAGTAAACAAGTGATTTAATCTATGTGAAGGTAACGTTGCACATGAAATATGACTACAGATATGTACTTTAAAGGTCCCTCAGTATGTGAAATTTGCACTAGTGTGGGAGATCAGTTGGCTACTCTGTAGACATTCCAGAAGTTTGCCTCATAATACACTCAATAAGCTTCAAATCAGCGACCAAATTGATTGTCATCATATGTTGCCAAACTTTGGACACATCACCATCGATCTTTTCAAATAAACACATACAGGTTTGGTTAAGGTGCAAAGGTCCCCCACAACTCAGTGGGTGGTTTATTTTGTGTTCTTTTCCTCCACAGAAAAAGCAATTTAATGAAGAATCCGTTAGCACAACAATAGAGAAATTCGTACCATGTATGAAAAGCTGCTGAAATGAAAATGATGAAGATCAGCAAGTGGCATGTGCAGAGATCATCAACCAAGCCATCTCATTTGCAAGGTAGCAACAAAGTAGACATCAGTTAAATAAGTGATTGGCTTTGTGTGTAGTTGGTAATGTAAGTAGCATTTGTGATACAAGGGAAATGATGTTGTTTTTTTAGTAGTGGTTTTTAGCACAAAATTGGCCAATTACTGGGTTGTACAAGGTTCCAAATGATCTTAAGATGCACATCATGATCAATTGTTCTTCAATTTTTGTAAACATTGTTCATGTATACCTCGTAATGTAACGGCGTACGCGATTTGTCAATACCCGTCACGTGACCATGTATAAAAATAACGTCTATTACATGGCTGCGTGCGAACGCCGGAAAGTGGTAACAAAATCATGCAGTTCAGACTGAATTTGCAGGGTAATGATTTAATTTTGTTACGGAATAGTTAGTAAAAAAGTACGGGATTACAAAGCCCTCGGGCATAAACACTCGTTCATACCCAATCTAAATACTATGAATGAACCCCCTAAATTGAGTACTTATTGCCAAGAAGTTGCTCTTCTAACATTACTTCTCACAGCCTGTAGGGAAAGCAGTGAATAGCCATGGACAAATGGACAGTGATGAATAGGGCAGTAAGAGTGTCAGGTGTGCTCAGCAATGTTCATAACCTTACTAGACTACTAGATATGTTTGCCACCAAAAAAAAAAGTCTCTTTTAACAGGTGGAATTTGATATAAAAAGTGTGGCTGCAGTTAAAAGCAACACTCATACAGTAGGCACAGTGCATGATGCATGTGTGGGGCACATGGCACCACTGTAAATGGACTTACTGTTAAGTGCCGATAAATGAAAGCCAAACTTTTTGTTAATTTTTGATGCATGGAAAATATATATAGTGATTTTGGTCCTTGGGAGTTGATCCTAGAGGAAAGTTGCAAATAGTAAACTTTCTGGAACTTTGATTGGTTACATCATATGCTAACTTTGAGACCTTTTCAGGGAAGAAGGAAAAAACACTCCCGCTTACAGTTACCTTATGGCAGTGTTGTCTGTCTTAAATGTGCGATGCATGCGTTAAACACGGAAGTGAAGAGTTCCCTATTGGTTAACAAAATGATGTGACATTTGCAGATATGGATTGGTCTATTTCTTATGGTGTTGGTTAACCAAAATGCAAGTCCGATGCCATTTTATCCGAGCATGGCCCGGTTGTGCGATTGCTGAAGTCGGGCACATCAACTGTATGACATTTTTGTGGCCCAGTTTGATACCATTTGCTGTGGTCCTTATTTTCGTCAGCCTTGCATTTCTTTCGATGACAAGCTGCTCCCAATATTTACTGAGAAGTCTAGTGCTGCATTCTCAAAGGGAAGGATGTAGGTCAACAGCCAGCCCCTCGTTTAATTTAGTCTTTTATTTGCTGGACATCCTGACTACAGCAAGGGACGTTGATCCCGGTTGATCATCCTCTAAACGCTTGATTATGTTTTCTTTTCCGTTTTCTAATTAAAGCCGTAATTTATGCCAATCTAGGGAACATTTAAAATTTCTTAAACTAAAAACACAACAACATTACAAACTAGAAACACCCGGAACAAGCACACAGGAAGTATACCGAATTTGGCATTGGATTTACGGGCAATTTCAGGGAATCACAGCAAAATGAAGATTACTAGGTATTTTGGTTGGGCCAGAATTTCAGGGAGATTTTAATTACATTTGTGACTAAAATTATTTACAACAGAATGAATTTGACCATTACGTTGTTCAAGAATCAGAGAAAACTGGAAAATCCCAGGTTTTTCAGGACTTAGGGTTTTTCTCAAAATCCTGTGTTCTAACTCGCAATTCGTGAATTTTCTTTCTTTCTCCGTTTGTCCATCAAACGGAAAACTTGGTCTTTAGGGTTATGTCCTTCAAGAATGGACCCTTTTTCTCTCTCAACATAACCCTGAAAAATAGGGAGAAAATTCCTCATTGGCCAGCTGGATGGCCCATTCATGAGGAATTTCTTGCCTATGACGCACACTTGCATTGTATACTTGAAAAGGGAAAAGGTCCCTGATGAGGACAAGGTCCAGCTTTAAACACCCACAATTAAGTTACTCTCTCTTAGAGAAAAACTGGTCGGAGAAGAAGCAGCGAGTCATACCTGTAACATTGACATCATTGAGTAGGGGAACACCTTGACTTTAAAATCCTTTCCTGGTTTCAGTTTCTTAGGTATTGGTTGGAGGGCATGTACTGATCAAACCCAGGGCAAGTATAAAGTGTCATCGGCCTATAGAAACAAACATTCCACAGGGTTTTTCGTTAATAGGATCTTTTTAACGTGCCTGTGGGATTTTTTGTTTTAATCAAAATCTGACAAATCTTAGTTTGTAGTCCTGTGTGTGTTTTTAATATCTCACAAATATTTGGCATCTCATGCAGCAATTCTGTTTGGTCAAATCAACCTCTGGTTTTCTATCCATCACAATCTCATTTTATTGGTATTAGAGGTAAATGGACTCCATGATTAAACTGAATGGTATATAAATATAGTTGATGAGGTCATTTCCTGTGATAAAATACTATTGTATGGGAAGTGCAACAGGGTTGTGCCCAATAGCTGCTTTATGTCATATGTGTAACATAGAATTCTGCAACTGCAGTCAAATGGTTATTTCTAAAGTTAGCGGCTTTTGAGATTATTCTTCAGGTGACTGTTTACCCAAAGAGCTATCTTAAGAACCACTGACATATTTGGTATAATATAGTCTGGGCTGGAATTAAACTCTGATTGTTGCGTGTTGATTGTTAGGTGAATGCCGTGTTTGGCTTGAGTGCCCATGCATTACCTCATATCATGACATCTGATGCAATATCAAATGTCATTGACATCTGATGCAACATTCTTAGTTCAATTCTATCCCTGAGTGTAAGTGAAGGGAAACGGGAACATTGCCCACCAAGCATACATTTCACGCAATTTGTTTGAAAATGATATCGAGTTTAAATAAACTGCAGCTACATTTTCATCACAAAATAATTGTAAAATATATACAGAATGGATATTTTACATTCACCCTGTGAATGTCTAAAACCTAGCATGTATGTGCTCTAGACATTCGATTATGGTGATCAAATATTAGAGTATGATGGGGTCCTAGGTTCAAGTAGAATAGCACTTACATAGGTAGAATACATGATGATCATATGCGTTTCCTTGAATTTCATGACAGAAGCACTCGATTAAATAAACGCTTGTGTGCGAACCGAGAACACAAAATCCTCCTTTTCATGCATAAAGACATCAGTCTTGGTTTATTATTCCAGGTGTAGGTCAGTGCGCAGATAATAATTATAAACAAACCAAAAAATGTCAGTTTGGGGGCACTCACAGATGAAAAGGATATGGGTGTAAGGCTGGCACTTCTAAACCAGGGCCATTCGGTGACAAAGGACATGCAAAAACAGGGGTCTTTTGGTGAGAGTTTCTGCACCCCCCGGTTTTTAAATAAGCTTGAGTGTGTGCGGCAAAACAATGTCTCTGTGCCTCTTTAAGTGACAAAAGGCAGCCATTGTAGATGTCCTCTGTGATCTTACAGGACAATTTCACAACCAGTAATCTCTGTACCTGTTGACTTAATTGTTGGGACTTTTAGATTGGTTGAGATTGTCCAGGATGTTATGTTTGGTATCAATATAGTTGATGAGGTCATTTCCTGTGATAAAATACTGGTATGGGAGTGAAAAAGGGTTGTGCCCAATAGCTGCTTTATGTCATATGTGTAACATAGAATTCTGCAACTGCAGTCAAATGGTTATTTCTAAAGTTAGCGGCTTTTGAGATTATTCTTCAGGTGACTGTTTACCCAAAGAGCTATCTTAAGAACCACTGACATATTTGGTATAATATAGTCTGGGCTGGAATTAAACTCTGATTGTTGCGTGTTGATTGTTAGGTGAATGCCGTGTTTGGCTTGAGTGCCCATGCATTACCTCATATCATGACATCTGATGCAATATCAAATGTCATTGACATCTGATGCAACATTCTTAGTTCAATTCTATCCCTGAGTGTAAGTGAAGGGAAACGGGAACATTGCCCACCAAGCATACATTTCACGCAATTTGTTTGAAAATGATATCGAGTTTAAATAAACTGCAGCTACATTTTCATCACAAAATAATTGTAAAATATATACAGAATGGATATTTTACATTCACCCTGTGAATGTCTAAAACCTAGCATGTATGTGCTCTAGACATTCGATTATGGTGATCAAATATTAGAGTATGATGGGGTCCTAGGTTCAAGTAGAATAGCACTTACATAGGTAGAATACATGATGATCATATGCGTTTCCTTGAATTTCATGACAGAAGCACTCGATTAAATAAACGCTTGTGTGCGAACCGAGAACACAAAATCCTCCTTTTCATGCATAAAGACATCAGTCTTGGTTTATTATTCCAGGTGTAGGTCAGTGCGCAGATAATAATTATAAACAAACCAAAAAATGTCAGTTTGGGGGCACTCACAGATGAAAAGGATATGGGTGTAAGGCTGGCACTTCTAAACCAGGGCCATTCGGTGACAAAGGACATGCAAAAACAGGGGTCTTTTGGTGAGAGTTTCTGCACCCCCCGGTTTTTAAATAAGCTTGAGTGTGTGCGGCAAAACAATGTCTCTGTGCCTCTTTAAGTGACAAAAGGCAGCCATTGTAGATGTCCTCTGTGATCTTACAGGACAATTTCACAACCAGTAATCTCTGTACCTGTTGACTTAATTGTTGGGACTTTTAGATTGGTTGAGATTGTCCAGGATGTTATGTTTGGTATCAATTATGTATGGTAAACAATGTTGTTTGTTTACATTATCAATACAAATTGATAACATCTTCGTGGCATCTGTTATCATGTAAACAGGTAATATTGGTCACAACCCATTTTCAATGTGCTGAGTTGCCTCTCCCAATATTAGACTCTTTGTTGCAATGCTATTTCCTTTCACATTTATTAAATTTGCAGAAAGCAATAAAGTGAAATAGTGAAACATTCTTTGTCATTTCACATTAAAGTATTACTAAGCGGTTCCCAGGTTTCGTGATCACCTGGCTTTTTTAAAGCACTACTTGTTGAAAGCCGTTTTCGCGATTACCCAGCTTGTGGGGCGCGTATCCGCCGACCAAATGAACTTGATCTGGCCTGGTCCAAAGTACACCAACCCACCAAGTTTCATGACTGTATGACCCCTGGCCTCCAAGAAAAATGGTGGACAGACAGACAGACAGACAGACAGACAGACAGACAGAAAGAAAACATAGCCTATTATAATATAGATTGCAAAATGCCCATAACCTAATATGTGCCTACTGGAAAAAGAAAGTCAATTTTGCATCACCAGTTGTTGTTTTTCATTAGTGATTAGCTAACTCTATAGTAAATTGGTGTATTTAATCATAGTTGATTGATGTAGAAGTTCTTCTGCATTCAAAATGGTAAAATGTACTGAAAATCTGCAAATGTCTTCTATTGATTCCATGAACTAGGTCATTAAAGTCCCTACTGTAGTAAAATCTGGTTTAAATAAGCTCCTCACTAGTGGTTATCCTATGTGTAAGCAGATCACATAGTAGAGAAAAGACTTTCATTTAGGGATTATGTAGCTTCTTCTATAAGCTGCAAAATTCCTTGATGAAATTCTGCATTCCAGGCCAACTCCATGTCTACTTTCATGAAGGATATCCCCACAGTGAACAAGTCATGTTGCCTACAAGTTTGCAGGGTGATAGAACATGATGAGGTCATGTGCTGCATACTTTTTGGACAGTTTATATTAATATCAATAAGCTCATTTGCATATTTTCAATAAAATGCAATTAAACCACCATACCACCTAAACCAAGTTGGGGGGATCTTAATTATGCATTACATAGTTCTTGTTATATTTAGTGGGTATTGACTGCAAGGAAAGTGAAAAATTGAAGTAATATGTTGATATTAACTAATCCAAACTGTTAACTGTTATTTTCATACAGTCGCACAAGCAAAGCATTCCACACCCAGCAGACCATGAAGCAGAGTGGATGCGAGACTTGCTTCACCGAAGCCCTAGAAGTGTTCTTGAGGGCGCTTAACACCCCATATCAACACCAGCAGCTGCACTCGGCCGTGAGACAATACTTGCATAGAATGATAGTGTGCTTAGACCAGAGTATTCTGCCCTATGTTCCCATAGCCGTGGAGCATTTACTCAAGAAGTGTGATGCCAGGGATTTGCATGAGTTCCTGCCATTGATCAATCAGATAGTATCCAAATTTAAGGTAAGTCTACAGCCAGGAATTAGGCCCATCACATACCGATTTCTGCGCGTGAGCATGCGTAACACTTGATCTTGGGTCAAAATTCGGTATCGCTGGCTGCGACTGGAAGTATGTCATGGGCCTTACAATGAAGCCTGCAAAGTATTGCACTCCTAATGCCTGCTGATTGGAGAGGAGCATCTATACTCCATTCTCTTAAAATTCATTCAACAAGTTTGAAATTTCAGCAGCCTTGGAATTTCAGCAGCCGTCGAACCAGTGATACACACGCGTACTTGTGTTACTGTAATGTCATCAATTCATTTAACAGAGCATCTTGGGAATGTGTAGAGAGCAACAATAAATAGACATCAATTTAACAAGCAACGATGTGCAATTGCACCGAAATAAGACTGGACAAATATATCTGTGATTTTGGTCTTAAGCAAAATAGTGTTTCAAAAAGGTAGTCAAAAAAGAAAAAGCCAGGCAATTGACAAAGATTTGATGATAAATCAACTTTCATCTTTACTTTGGACTGGTGTGAAAGCAGATATAGTCTGCCAGAAGCCATAGTCCGGGCTCCATAGACGATAACGAATAAAGCGAGAAAACTAATGTTGCATGAAGAGTGAACTAAATGAGTGCCCTATTTTTTACCGTTGTAGGTGGACTGTGAGTCGGGCGGACTATATTTACATCTACACCAGGAATCCCCAGGTTTTAATGATTAAAATAAAAATTAAAAGTAAAAAAACAAAAGTAGATAAAAGAATCATTATTTCAAGACATGTACATCATTTATACCTAAACAACTTTCAGGTATTTTCACTTCATTAAAAAACAAATCAACCACACCAAATTGAGGGCGTGTGTCATGGGTAATTGCTTAAAGATGTTTTGAAACTATGAATACAGTGAATATACACAACCTTCTCACATGAGTGAGAGTTAGATTAGTTAATATGAGAAATGAAGTAATCTGTTGATGGTTGTGGCTTATAACTAAATCCTTTTAGGTCATGGTTGATGGCAGTCCAACCTCCTTCCTGTGGTTAAGCTAAGGTTTTTCTGGGAAGTAGGATATAATGCAGGAAATCTCAACATATTACAAACACATCAGTCACCTTGTTTGGTCATTCTAAACTACCTGTAATTGGTGGATACTATTCAGATTTGCAGTAATTGTTCTGTGGTATATCCAAGCATTTTCATACCTTACTATAAGACTGCAAATGTGGCATTCATTAAGGTGTATAGTGTATAATGTTAAAGGTCAAAGAAAGCAAAAGTTTGATGTAAGCATCTCTCTCTCTCTCCATAGTGCAATAGTAGTATTACTTTGTAAGTTAGCAAACAAAGGTACTTTTCCTTACATATTGCTCATAACAAAAGTATTGGTAAACTTCTGGTTTCTGCAGAATACTTTTGTGTTAATGACATAGGCAACCAGTAGGTATGTGGGTAGTGGTGGATGCAAGACTTTACCCATGCACTGTGTCATCATTATTTGTGTATATTAATGAGCTCATTTGCATATTTGCAATGATTGGCTCATTACTAAAAAGGTAAACAAACTAGATGCCAACCACATTTAATATTATGAAGGTAAAAAGCAGATTCATTAACTTCAATAGAACTAATCCCTTGTCTGAAAAGAGGGTGACCCGATCCAAATGTGATTTTTTTTTTATACAATTCTCCTTCGCATGGAAGTATATCACCAAAAGATGACGATTTGTTATTCAAAGCGTGGTTTGCTATGGTGACGAATATGATAGCAGGCAAGTTCAAAAGAATGCCAGCGGTTTTCTTTTGTACTTGTTTGTTCAATAAACCTTCCAAATGTTCTCGGTAGGTACTCTACAACCGATTTAGTGCAATTTCATATCCTAAAAAAATCTCCTCCTGTCACTTTAAATCAATCTAGCTGTTTGGATATTCAAAGCATACATGAGAACAAATTTAGGTAATAGGACAGTGTGTGTGGGGTAGTGTGGTCAACTACATTTGGTGATGTTTTTGTTCATAACATCAAAAGGAACTTTTCCCAGGCCTTAAATTTCACTAGAATAATGTGAAAAATGTGAAATTTCTTCCAATACAAAAATCTTGATTTTGAGGGGGTAGAGTATGTGTGTGTTGGGGGATGAGGTTATCAATTGGATCACCCATCTTAAAATGGAAGGTTTTCAGAACATTACTTAATCATTGTTTTCACTGACAAATATCCAGCGGCAACTGAACATTTTTCAAAATGGAAGGGCCATTTTGCAGAATTTTGCAGTATGATTTTCCGCAAGTAGAGGGCTATTGGGCCCCTGGACCACCCGGTTCCACTGCCGCTGCAAATATCCCTGTATCCATACTGATGTGGGTGGCATACACAATTGCCGTCACATAATCAAACTACAGGGATATTAATGTGTGGATAGATTTGCTACTTGCATACTCAATATGCAATGTCATGTTCCTTGTCCACAGACAATGGGTTTACAGTAGGGAAGGAATCAGGTAATCAATCAGTCTGCTGTAGAGCCCTGTTAAGCATCTTGACATTCAAAAAAAATTGGGGGGGGACCTTGACCATCAGCACCAGATCTTGAAAATTGGAAAAAGACACCTCCCATAATTCTTGAGATTCAAAAGTTTTTCCTTTCTCGGTTTATGCATTCAAAATCATAAAAATTGTTTCTAAATCTCTTGTAAACACTTGTAAACTGGTTTAAATGTGAATAAACTTCTTGGACTTTAATGTTATGTTTAGTGTTGTGCAGCACTTGACTTTAATTTGTAAATAAATGCAAACAAAAATCTGCTAAGCAACATCTTGCGTAACTCGATGCGCACTGCACATATAGTGTCATTTGATGTGCAGTGAACCTGAAGGCATAATTTGCACAATTTGTTTTCACCGTGATTTGGGAATTCCCTGGGCTTCCCCTTTGTTTTTATCACGCTGTGACATAGGTCCGTTCCCAGCTGTACCAGCCATATGAGATTACTCTTCATATACGATGTGATGCAGCTGTTTAAATGATGCACATTATTATCATATTGTATTGGTTTTGTGTTCATTGGTTGGTTAATGTCTGGCTCATCTGCTTATGCAACAAAATGTAATTAAATTTTAATGAAATTGTAAATGTGAAAACTGCTTTTTTATGCACTAGGTGGACACTGATACACTCCAAAACATTGTTTAGTCATATAGGCAATTGGTGTGAAGTTTGATAATATTCTGTGCAAGAATTAGAGCCAGCCATCTGTAGTTTCTTAAGATTAGATGCTTGGATTCATTTTGAATTAACTAAAAAGTCCCAAGTTGTTTAATTGTGAATGATATTTTTTATTTTTTGTAATAAAAATCTGTGATTCCCAAACATGTATAGCCTTGTAAAATTTAATTTTTCTTCCAAGTTCTTGGTCAATTTTGTAGCATTTTAGGACTTCGAAGTGAATTTGGTGACCTTTTTGAGACATAATTTTCATTTAAGGGTGTATTTTGTGTTATTAGCAACTTTTTTGTTTATAATTCAATGGATATCCTTCAAATAAATTAACAAAATTTTGGTTGATTCTAGTGGTGTGTTTTGATGTTATGAAAAAATGCTCTTATAGTGCTCCTAAGGACATTGTGTTGTATTTTCCGCCTGTTTATGAACAGAAAATACAAAATTAGAAAATTCTTCCAAAGTATATCAATCTACAAGTAAGATCAGGCACACAAACTGTACATGGCCCAGTGGTTCAGATGATATAAAATTGCAACTTTTAGGTAAGTCAGGGGACAAAGCTGTGGATCACAAAATGTCCGTATAAGAGAAGAACAGATTTTTTTGTTATATGGCTCTAGAAATCCTGAAATATTCTGTTAAGGTAGTTTTATATAAGTGGAACTGATTTTGTTCATTTCAGTTGAAAGTACCATGTTGTGCAGAATTTAGTCATATTCATTTTGCTGATGTTAAAATCATAACCTCTGCCAAGACGGTACCCCTTGCTCCTGAAAGAGACTAACGATTTTGGGCCTGTTTTGGGGTACTGGCCTTGGAATGCAGCTGTGACCCAAGAAGCTGAATTCATAGCATATGGATACTCCTTTGTTCATTTGCAGGGCCTCTATTAAATATGGGGCTGCACAATATCTAAAAGCACTGAACAATTTTGTTTTGAATTACCATTTTCAACCACCTGAGGCCATAACAAATTGCCCTCTGCAACCGACCAAAATTGCAAAAATTCCAACACTAGGAAAAAAAGAAAATTCCCACACAAACATAACTATCTATATGCATTTTGAGTTCTTGAAACCTTTCCTGTAACTTGGTTGATCCTATAGCTCTTTCTAGTTGTTTTCGCCTTTAAAATTAAGCAAACCTAGTGCAAGATCCTCGAACATGCCACACTCCAATGTTTTCCAATTGCTTGAATGGTCTCATGTGGGAGAGCATGGCCTAGTGGTTAGGGCGATTGCCTGTGGTGCAAATTTACAAAAAAATACCGGGTTCGAATCCCGGCGGAGTCACTTGCTGGGATTTACTTGGGTACTCAATACTGGATTTGATCTGTATACCAGCTATTGATTAAATACAGAATGCCGCTTTCCTCCATGGTTCACTTGGAATTGGGCAAATGAATCGTGAAAGTATCCTGTCCTTCGGAGGGGATGTTAAGCCGTCGGTCCCGTGTACAGAGAGTCACAACTGTACATGTACATCACAGCCAGTGTCGAATAAGAGTAGGGTGAAAACCCCTGACTGTTCCCAATCCGCCCCAGTCTCAAAAGCGGGCCGTATTAGGAGCATCCGTATCATGGATAGACACGGCCCCAGATCAGCTTACTCGGTTGGATAAATCCTGACACCACCACAAGCCATTACCAATGACTTGTGGATACGCTATAAAGAAGTCTCATGTATTTCTTAATATTTGTTATTCTACAGAAAACCATAGTGCCATTTCTTCAGGAGGTATTCATGCCCATTGTGACAACCATTTTCAATGTGTTGGGGCAGCCAGTAGATTCTCTGGACACCCAGGCCACGAGAGATAAGCAGATGCTACAAAGGAGTTACTTCCAATTCTTACAGACTATCACCATGAATGATGTCATGGAAGTCATAGCTAATCAAGGTGAGCAGGACATTGCACTTACATTGTACTCTATGAATGACCAAGGTGTGCAAATTATTTGGGGATAAGATAGATCACTTTGCTAGGAAGGGTATGGTCTAGTGGTACAATAACATGATTTCTGGGAAGATAATTTTTTTATATGATGATTTCTGCATCACATGGAAACATCACAAAAAACATCTGATTTCCAATTTTGAATTTTTTCCAGCCTTTTGAAGCAGAAATGTGCACTACATTGGCCCATAGGAGAGTGTGTGTGTGTTAATAAATGTATTTTGGAGACATTTTTGTTCATATTGAAAGGAAACATTTCCTTTGCCTAAAATTTCACTTTGGCAATGAGAGAAATATGAACTTTATTCTGATACTAAAATCTCAATTTTGATGGAGTAAAGTTGGTGGTGGTGGTGGTGGTGGTGGGGGGGGGGGGTTATCAACTCACCCACCCTGAGTTGAAAGGTTATGCCTCAAAAATGTCACCATTTTCACTTTAAAAACATCTGATTTCAAATTTTGAATTGAAATTTTCCATCCTTTTGAATAGTAGAAGCAGAAATGCTTCTACTTCCCTTCCCCCCCTTCAGAATTTTGAACCGATTGAAGGGGAAAAAATGTGGGTCTACCCAGCAAGCTGGAAAATTTGGCACCCTCTCTATTGAGAAATCCTGGATCTGCCTCTGAGGGTCCATTTCATTATGTCTGAATATTTTTCTATGCCATTGTATCCCTTTAAAGAAAAAAACTACTTTACTTGCACTGTGGGGCCAATTAAGATAGAGGATCTCAAATTTTAATTTTAGAAATTGTTATTGCAGGACATTTTGATCACTTCCAGCTGAACCACTTTGAGGGATTTTTAATTCATTAAAGGTGCTTGTTCTGATCATCTTTGGGACCCCCTGATTTACCCGGAAGTAGTATCAATTTTGATATTGGATGAAAGGCCGTATTTTTCTCATTGTCATCCTGAAATTTCAGCTTCCAAATCCATTTCTTTCTCAAGAGAAGGTAAAATTGCCGTTTTAATGGTTAACCATCAATTAGTGCTGTAATCGATTGTCGCAAGTGTCGATTGTCGCTATATTTTTAAAACTTCCGACATGTCGATACACAAAATAGTAGTATCGATATTAAACGACATCAAAGGTAAATGTCAAAAATGGAATACATGCTTAAAATAAGGGAAAAACCTCTCCCATTCGCCTTTAAAATGGCTTCACAATCAAACACAACACCCGGGGTAGCATCCCAAGACCCTCCAAATAATGTGGAAATTGTAGAGTTCCAGAGTAAACGAGCCAAGCGTAGCGATGTCTGGGACTACTGTGGATTTCTCAAAGAAAATGGTGTGCTAAATAAGAAAGTTACCGTCTGTAAGCATTGTAAAACCAAAATGCCCTACAGCGGTAATACTACAACGATGCACAGTCATCTTGATCGTCATCACTACGATCTCCTTCATCCCGCAACTTCACTCACCGCTAAATCCCCAGCTGCTACAGGTAAGTATCACTTTATTCTTTCATTTCTTTGATTTCTTTCATGTCTTGACTCTTGTCAGTTTCGAATCAATACATCGCATCCTGTCATAAAGTCAGTCACTCGCTCACTCCGAAGCAAACTTTATCAATTAAGTTTCTTTATCCCCGGGTCTTTATCATGCAAAATATGTGGACGTGACATGCACGTTCAACCCGAGTAAGTGTTCATAGCTTTTAATAGAGCAGCTATATCGTTCTTCGTTCGTAAAATGTGTGCGCACCAAAAGCTCCTTTATAGTAGAGAAACACATGGTTGCATTAGCGCCGTTTCTGGCGTAGTCTTTGCACAAGGCCGAAGAAGAGCAACGTTGTTTATTTTAATAAATGCTGCTATGCATAAATTGTAAATTGCACTGATTTCCGAGTTCCGACCAACAGATATGAGTATAAATTATAAAATAGTGAATTAATTAATGATATTAATAATGAAATAATGAATACATAATAATGAATCAGTTAATGATTACATGATCTGTAGGCCTTGTAATAGATTTAAAAAAACAAAAAAATAAAATCAAGAATGATTTATTTTTATTTTTTATATTTTTTACAAAAATAAAGTAAACAAAATATGAATGAAATAATAAATAAAATCAAGATTGAAGGAAAAAATATGAAATTTTTTTAAAAATTTTTATAAAAAAAATATAGAATATATTTAGTAAATAAAATAAGTTAGATCTAAACCAATCAAAAATAGACCTAACATTTAAATAAAATTATTTTTAAAAATTACAATGTAAACTCATTTTTTGTTTTCTTTTTTCTGTCCTTTTTCAATAGGTCCCCGTATTCTGACATCAGCAGAACGGAAGCAGGCTACTCTCTCTTCAATGAATAGGGCGCCATATAGCATCTCAAGTCCAAGGCATATCAAGATTACCAAAGCGATTGGTGACTTCTGTGTATTGGACATCAGACCAGTCTCCACAATTGAAGGCAAAGGTTTCCGACATATGCTGACAGCACTGGACCCAAGATACCAGCCAGTTTGTCGCACAACCTTACTTGAGAAGCACATTCGGCCCTTGTACCACGATGTGAAGAGACAAGTAATGGCAGATCTAAATCAAGCTCCACGTCATGCTTTCACTACTGATGCCTGGACATATCTCGCTACGGAGAATTACATAACAACAACTTGCCACTACATTGATCCCACCACTATGACCCTGGAGACGAGAGTACTGGACACTAAGAAGGTTTCCATGTCCCATTCAGCTGACAATCTTTGTGAAGAAATGATAGCGGTTGAGAATAAATGGAAGATGAAGGATCCCGTAGCCGTAACTGATAATGCTACCAATGTCGTTCTTGGATGTGAGAAGGCAAACTACCCACACTTGGGGTGTTTCGCACACACGATGAACTTAGCAGTAAATAAATGCTTCAACATCCCTGAAGCCAACAGGCTGATTGGGAAATGTCGAAGAATCGTCGCATTCTTCAAAATGTCACCCCAGAAAATGGACAAGCTGAAGTCACAAGAGACTGCTCTTGAGTTACAAGAGCTTAGCCTCATCCAAGATGTTTCCACAAGGTGGAATTCTGCTCTGGCTATGGCCCATAGAATCCGGAAAGTCTTCCCGGCAATTTTCCAAGTGCTGTTTGATTACAAAGCTGACCACCTTATACTGCGTGCAGAAGAAGATGTGAAGTTGAAAGACTTGGTACAGCTCTTGGAGCAGTTTGAGACAGCAACCCTCATGGTATCATCAGGCAAGAAACCAACAGCTGGGCTAATCCTACCCATGATGGCGCAGTTTAACCGTTCCCTGATGTCTACGGATGATGACTCTAGAATGATCAAGGATGTCAAGGCTGCCAATCCTGAATGATCTCAACAAGAGATATACCAAGATAGAGGAGCAGCGGATTCTTAGTTTAGCCTCAGCAGTGGACCCACGTTTTAAGTCACTGCCCTGGATGTCACCCAACGAGAAGGCAGAAGTACTAGCAGCTCTTGAAGAGGAGGGTGTGGCTATTGCCACGAGAGCTGCAGCTACCGCAACATCTGATAAGCCGGCTGCTGCCAATTCTGGAGAGTCTTCTCATGACTATGCTGCTATTGAGGAAGTTATGGAGGCTGCCGAAATTCCAGAGTCTGTTGAGAACGTGACCACAGACAGACAGATATACATTATTTTTTTAGTATGTGGCCGTCCTGCAGTCTTGCAAGGCACACAATAAAATGATAACTCACAACATACTTGTCTAAATATTTCCAGAAATTTTGCCCTTGGTCCACTTGAGACAAAAAGCCTCACCATGACATCACTTACCTCTTTACAGGCAGTTTGCCTCTTTCCAGATTTCAGCTCCTTTAATCTTTTCCTCTGCTGCTTCCAAGATAGCTCTGATCTTCCCCTCATCCACAACTTTCCCCACTACTGCTTTCATAATATTCGATCCTTTTCCTCCTCTTCCTCTCCACTTTCTCAATGAGTTCCTTCCTTCCTCTTCTTCCTCGTCTTCTTGAGCATTGTCTTTTAAATCTTTCTCCTCCTCCTCTTCCTCTCCTCCTCTTCCTCTGACGTGTCCTCCCTCTGTTTTTGTTTACCTGACCAATTAAAATGGTAATTACAGAAATGTTCTTCCACTATTTTCTTGGAAGGGGGATGGTAGGAGCAATCGCTGTTTTCATTTTTTCATCCAAAGTTGGATTCCTTATGAATGAGGCAATGATGTTGGGCATCCTACTCATTATACTTCCTTAAACCTTCTACAGTTTGGTATGTTTTATACCAACAATCCTGTTATTTACTGTTGGGATACTTTGGCATTTTAACGATTCCTGCTTTCTCCTCCTCACTCATTTGATCGGTGAGGAAAAATGTTTGCGTCGTACAAAATTACATTTTGGTTCTTTATATAAAGTGGATATGAAATATTGGCACACAACTTGTGACTATGTATCGTTCAAAGTCATCAACAAGTTTAAAACCAAAACTAACACCAAAGAAGGGGGTTTCAGCAACCAATTAACAACTTTCATAAACTGATGCAGGAAGGGCATCCGATCAATTACTTTTTGCTCCAATAAATCCTCACACAGTAGTACTGCTGAGTGTGAGGTGTATCTGCCACCCCCCGTAGCGGGGACAAAACCAGAATTAAAAATTTGGTTTTAAAACTAACTAACTGTGCTCTTCAACTAAAAGTTAGATCATCTCATTCTGAGTCGTTCAATGGGGGCCCTGAGTGCGACAACGGTTTAGTTGTGCCATTTGCAGGATGGCATTGTTATCTGGACCCCTCAAGGTCTGTTTTTTAGGATGTGCATATTATTGGGAAAGCCTTGCTGAGCCCAATTCTACAGGCTATCTATCATCTCATGGCCACCTCAGTGCACCTACTTGGTTCTAATTCCTTGCTGCCTTATCCACGAGGGCCTTCTCTCAGGGGGCGGTACATACTCTCCTTCCCTTCTCCTCTACAATGGCGACAATTGATGGCGGTAACACTGTCCCTGGGAAGTAATCTTCTACAGGTAACCAACATCCTGTCCTTGACAGTCATACAACCCACTGAGGCCTGAATGTAATATCTGAAATACAGATGGCAAGTTTTAGACTGTTGTGTTTCCTACTTAGGAAAATGGCATTCAAGATGTGTGTCCGATCGTCTTTGGTGACCACCCCCTGATTTACCACTGAAGTAGTATCGAATTTGAATCAGATGAAAGCCCGTAATTTTTTCTCATTGTCGTCCCTGAAATTTGAGCCCTCCAATCCCTTTCATTCCCATAGATATAAACAAAAACCACCGTATTTATGGTTAACCAACAAATTAGCGAGTATTGCCTTCGAACCACAAGTTTGTTTCCCACGGTACTTGATGGGGCATATGTGCAAACTTTGTGCCAGGCTCTCGTATCACGTAGAGAACACAACAGACTTAAATCGGAACAAGCACCTTTAAAAGCCGGTAATGCGGTTAGTGGATTAAATTATCTGTAGACAAAACATTTCGACAATTGCTCATGCTTTTACGGTGTATTTCCCAGTATTGAACTGGCATTTATCATTCAACTTGTACAATAATGCCAGAGGTAAACGACTGCTTATCCCAAAATACTTCCCATTCGGGATTATGCTAAGTGTTGAGAGCCGGGGATGAGATCTAGAAGTTCCAAACCATAGACCCAGAGAGAGCCAGATTTCTGACAAAATTGTCCATACATTTCATATACAATGGTTTTGGTATGTATTCCTGAATGGAATCCTGATTTCCCCTTTCCTGGTGTCGAATTCATATGGTCAAGTTAATTTTACTGGACTCAATCACAACACAAACCTTAAATTGAGAGTCCAACCTAACAGATTTTGAGGTAGAAAACCCAAATGTTGTACAATAGACCTACCATATTTGACACTATGAGAAATAGTAATCTATCTATTGTCCAAATACCATTTGCACGAATGCTCAAGATCAGGACTTAGTAGTCGATTACCAGATACATTTATGCACATCACACAAAGTATTACCTGTAAAGATATTTTGATAAAGTGTTTGTGTTGTTCTGGACAATGACCTTATTTGACTACTCTATAATCAATGACTAAAATTCTGACAGAAGTGATCACCTTTCCGCAGGTTTTTTGTGGCTGTAATCTATTGTTCAAGTATCGATTGTCGCATATTTTTTAAAACTTCAGACATGTTGATACACAAAACAGAAGTATCGATATTAAACGACAATCAAATGCAAATGTCAAATACGGAAAACTGCTTAAAATAAAAAAAAGCGTCTCCCATTCGCCTTTAAAATGGTTTCACAATTAAAACAACAACCAGGGGTAGCAATCCCAAGACCTCCAAATAAGTGGATATTGTATAATTTTTTTTGTTTCTTTTTTCTGTTCTTTTTCAATAGACAACTCCAATTCTGAAAACAACAGACGAATGGAAAATCCATGCGAACTCTCTCTATGCCATTAGAGCATCACAAGTCCAAGCCTGTCCAGATTAACCAAAGTGATTGCCGACTTATGTGATGACATCAACCATCTTCCACAATTGAAGGCACAGGTTTCCAGACATTGCTGAAAGCACTGGACCCTAGATACCAGCCTGTTTTTCGCACCACCTTACTTAGAACACATTCCGGCCCTTGTAATACCCCACGATGGAAGAGACAAGTCAAATGGCATATCTAACAGCTCCACGCCTGTTCTCACTACTGATGCCTGGACATATCTCGCTACGGAGAATTACATAACAACCACTTGCACTCCATTGATCCTACAACTTGACCCTGAAGACGAAAGTACTGGACATGTAAGAAGGTTTCCATGTCCCATTCAGCTGACAATCTTTGCGAAGAACTGAATAGCGGTTGAGAATGTGGAAGATGAAAGATCCCATATAGCCATGATTGATAATGCCCCCAATTTTTTTAGATGGGACAAGGTCACGACCCCAACACTTGGGGTGTTTTCGTGCATACATAACCCTGGCGCCATTAAGTGCTTCACTGTCCCTAAAGGCA